>JAXCGZ010019747.1:0-36506 GCA_037179515.1 Halocaridina rubra
GTGTCCTCACTTAGCAAAAGTCAATTATAAACTATTCTTACACTAAAGAACAAAAACAAAAATGCTTCCTTACACCTTTTAAGCAAATATTCTTACAAATTGTCAATGTGTGACCTTTCTTTCTAGAGCCATCCATATCAAAATATCACTCCCTATCCACTCTGGTAAAGGCAATAAGGAAAACAAAGGCCGTTACCTTAACCCCCTCATTTTTCTAGTTTTGAGTGATGTTAAGTTTAACTCCACCAGCCTTCCCTTGTAACTGAGATTACGGATCTCTGTCGCCAGTTTCATAGCATGTCTTCGAACTTTTCAAAATTATTTAAATGTTTTTTCAAGTGCTGATTTCAGAAGGGTGCTGCATATTCAAGCTTAGGCCTTACATATATCATGTAAATATTTCTGAGCATCATCTTGTTCATATACCTGAAGTCTACCCTTATGTTTGCTAAGAAAGTATATGCTGCCTTTACTATGCTATTTATAATAATTTCCAGAGAAAAATCTCTCAATACATTTACCCCAATACCTCAGTCGTTCACAAATTATTGTAGTTCCTCTTCTGCTATTGACTATTGAAATATTGGCCTTCTTGCACTCATGCCAGTCCTCAATACATTTGATATTGAAGTACTGAATCTCCTAGGGTATTTACCTAATTGTGCATACGAGAAAGAGCCCTATACTTGTAACTCCCCGTCTCCTAATCGGTTCCATTTTTGTATTCCGTTATACTTATTATATCTGTCCTTAAAATATGAAATGAGTCAGCATTAATTTCCTCCTCATTAGCGAATTCCAATCATCAACTTCTCTTACACTAAAAACTACCTCTTTACATTCTGCAAAGAAGTTCTTTTACGAAGCTTCAAACTATGTCTTCTAGTTCCATAGTCAACTATATCAAAATATTGATCCCATCCACTCTGCCGAAACAATGAAGATACTTGAAAATCGTCACCATATCCCCCCCCCCTCATTCTTCTAGCTTCGAGTGATGGTATGTCTAATTCCCTCAGCCTCTCCTCATAACTGAAACTGAGTATTTCCGGCGACAGCTTCGTGGGATATCTTTGAACTTTTTCTAGGTTCCTTATGTACTTTTTCAAGTGTGGATTCCAATAAGGTGATGCATTTTCAAGCTTTGGAGTCACATAAGTTACATAAATATTTCTGAACATTTCACAATCTCTGATCTTTTGCTTATTTAGCAAATGTAACCTTACATTTGCTAAATAAGCATATACTGCCATTACTATTCCATTTATATGCCAATCCGGAGACAAATCTGACAGTATGTTTACTCCTAGGTCTCTCTCACTCTCCGTCTCATGAAGTTTTGCTCCTGCTATTGAGTATCCAAGCTTGAGCCTTTTTGCACTTGTATCCATTCTCATTACCTTACATTTTGATGCATTGAATTTCATGAGCCACTTTTATGACCACTCTTGCAAACTATTAGGTCTTCCTTAAGTTCTCAATCATTGTTCTTATCTACTTTCTTCACAATAGTTGCATCATCTGCAAACATATTCAAGAATAATTTATCATCAGGACCTGTAGCTTTATGGGTATCTACCCAATCAGCGCTTTGCATACCTCTGTGGCTGAAATGATGATATTCTCTAATACCAGCCCATGAACTTCTCTGTCTGCAACCTGGGGGGTAGGGTATGTTTCACTGTAAATATTGACTGAAACTCCTAGTTCATTTCTTTGCAGATCTCTTTATCAGTCTCTTCAACTTTAAAGCCTGTTCTTTGACCTTTAGTTTTCCTCTGATAAAGCTGTGGAAAGTTGTTATCTTCTTTAGCCTTTCTGGTGATATCCCTTTCATAATCTCTCTGCCTCTCTTCTTTTACTTAGGTAATCATTTCTTTATCTTTTATAAGTCTGCCAGGCATTTATATTTTTTCTCCTACAACTTTTCCATCATTTGTCTCTCCACTTCTTTGTTGAAGCAAAAGTGGCAGTAGCAAAAGAGTGGGGAAATAGAGTGGGGGGGGGATGTAGAAGGGAAATGGTAAAGGTGGAAGAGTTGAAAAAGCCAGAGAAGAGACAGGAATATCAGGACAGGTTGAAAGTGGCATATGACAGGGTGAAAGAAAGAGAAGTTGGGGAATTAGAGGAGGAATGGGGGTTGATGAAAGAATGTGTTGTGGGACATGCAAGAGACGTGTGTGGAACAAGGTTTGTTGGAGGTGGCATGAGTGGGGCAGCGAGTGGTGGGATGAAGGGGTGAAAATGAAGGTGGAAGAGAAAAAGAGGACTTTTGAGGAATGGTTGCAGTGTAACAGTAGGGAGAAGTATGAAAGATATAGGGAGAAAAATGTGGAAACCAAGCGGAAGGTAGAGGAAGAGAAGAGGTCGGCAAATGTTAGGTGGGGACAGGATTTTAGTAGGTCATATGAGGAGAATAAAAAAGAAGTTTTGGAGAGAAGCGAAGAGAGTAATGAAGGGTGGATCGAGGATGGAAGAGACAGTGAAAGATGTGAATGGACAGATGTTAAGGGGGAACAATACAAGGAAAAGATGGGCAGAATATTTTGAGTGCTTGCTGAATGTTGAGGAAGATAGAGAGGCAGCTATAATGGCAGTGGGTGGCGTTCAAGTGCCAGTAGTGGGAGATGAAAATGAGAGAGATTACAAGAGAGGAGGTGAAAAGGGCATTGAATGAAGCGAAAGCAGGTAAAGTACCTGGGATGGATGGTGTGAGAGCGGAGATGTTGAAAGAAGGGGGTGTGACTGCAATGGAATAGTTAGTGAGAGTGTTTAATATATGCTTTATGTTGTCAATGGTGCCAGTGGAATGGATAATTGCTTGTATAGTGCCCCTATACAAAGGTAAGGGAGATCTGTATGAATGTAGTAATTTTAGGAGTATAAGCTTGTTGAGTGTGGTAGGAAAAGTGTATGGTAGGATACTGATTAATGGGATTAGGGATAAGACAGAAAATGTGATTGCGGAAGTGCAGAGTGGTTTTAGGAGAGGTAGAGGTTGCATAGATCAGATTTTTATAGTTAGGCAGTTGTGTGAGAAATATTTAGCAAAGGGTAAGGATGTGTCTTTTGCATTTTTGGATCTGGAGAAAGCGTATGATAGAGTTGATAGAGAGGCAATGTGGAATGTTTTGAGGTTATATGGAGTTGATGGTAAACTGTTGCATGCAGTGAAGAGTTTGTACAAGGGCAGTAGAGCTTGTGTTAGGGTAGGGAATATAGTAAGTAAGTGGTTTCCAGTGAGTGTGGGACTGAGACAGGGGTGTGTGATGTCACCATGGTTGTTCAATTTGTATATTGATGGAGTCGTAAGAGAGGTGAGTAAGCGAGTGCATGGTCGAGGTTTGAGAGTGGTAGACGGGGATGATAACGAGTGAGAGCTGAATCAATTGCTGTTTGCAGATGATACTGTGGTGGTGGCAGATTCAGAGGAGAAGCTGTGTCAGTTAGTGTCAGAATTTGGAATGGTGTGTGAGAGATGGAAGCTGCGAGTGAATGTTGGAAGGAGTAAGGTTATAAGGTGTACAAGAAATGAGGATGGTGCTGAATCGAATGTTATGTTGAATGGAGAGACACTTGAGGAAGTAGATAAGTTTGAGTATTTAGGCTCAGTTATAGCTGCAAATGGTGGAGTGGAAGATGTGTGTCACAGAGTGAATGAAGGATGTAAAGTGTTGGGTGCATTGAAAGGAGTGATGAAGAACAGAGGTTTGGAAATGAATGTTAAGAAAGTTTGTATGAGAAAGTGGTTGTGCCAGCTGTGATGTATGGATCAGAGTTATGGGGTATGAAAGTAAGTGAGAGACAGTAACTAAATGTGTTTGAGATGAAATGCCTGAGGAGTATGATTGGTGTATCTCGGTTGAATTGGGTTAGGAATAAAGTGGTGAAAGCAAGAACGGGTGTGAGGAGAGAATTTGCAGTCAGAGTCATGTTCTGAGATGGTTTGGCCATGTGGAAAGGATGGATGATGAAAGACAGCTGAGAAAGGTGATGAATGCGAGAGTTTATGGAAGAAATGATAGAGGGAGGCCTAGGTTTGGGTGGATGGATGGAGTAAGGAGAACCCTGAATGACAGGAGGATGGATGTGAGGGAAGAAAGTGCTAAGAATAGGAATGAGTGGCGAGCGATTGTGACGCAGCTCTGATGGGCATCTGCTGTTACCACGGGGCTGCATCTTACAGAGGTAGCCCTGTGGTAGGGGCAGTAAGGGAGTTGGCATTTATGAAGCGACGCAGGTTGTGGAAGAGCCGGGAGGATGGGCTGTGGCACTCCAGCAGTGGCATCTGAATGGTCGCTAGCTCCCTCGTCATTGCTCATAGGGCAAAGTAATCCCTTTATTGTTTCTTTTTTTTATGTCGGCTACCCCTCAATTGGGGGAGACAGCCAAGGTAGATAGACAGATGAACTACATCAACACTATGAAGGAATTTAAAAACCGTCACTATATATCCCTCATCTATCTAGCTTTGAGTGATGGTAAATCTCAGCTTCTCCTCATAGTTGAAAGTGTATATTTATAGCACCGGTTTCGTAGTATATCTTTGAAATTTTTCCAGCTTATTTATGTGCTTTTCAAGTGCGGATTCCAAATGAGGGCTGCATATTCAAGGTTTGGCTCACATACGCTACATAGTTTTCTGAGAATTTTCTTTTCCATATGTCTGAAGGCTAAGTAAACATATGCAGCCCTACTGTGCCATTTATATGCATGTTTGGAGACAAATCTGCTCATATGTATACCTGTAGATCTCTCATTCTCTGTCTCTTGAAGTTTTGCACCTGCTAATGAGTATCCAAGCTTGGGCCTTCTTGTGCCTAGACCCATTCTCTTCACTTTACATTTTGAAGTATTGAATTCCATAAGCCACTTTTCTGACCACTCATCCAGACTATTTAGGTTTCCTGAAGTTCTCTACCACTGTTTTCATCTGTTAATTTTTTCACAATATTGTATGATCTGCAAGCATATTAAAATGCATTTACAAACTCCAAAAGGTCATCTACATATACAAGGAACAAAAGTGACCCTAAAATCAAACCCTGTGGAACCAATCTTCTAACTTTTCTTCAATCAGAAACTGAGTGTCTTACTCTACTTCCTTCCTTCTTAGTAAGTTTTCACCCATTTCAAAACATTTCCTCCTATTCTTGCAGATTCTTAGTCTCCTGTGCAGACCGTACCAAATGACTTTTAAAAAACCTAAGAATATACAATCGGCCCAGCCCTCTTTTTCTTGCAAGACTTGGCTAACCTCATCGTAAAATTCTAAGTTAGTTACTGTAAATCTGGCTTCTCTGAAGCCATGTTGTCTCATTGACAAAAAGTTGGACTTAAAGTGAAGAGAGATGCATATTTTTAGAAGTGTCTCCAATACTTTGCAAACCACACTGAACTAGGAAACAGGCCTATAGTATTGAGTCATTTCTCTCCTTCCCTTTTTATAGGTACCGATTTCACTTGTTTCCATCTTTTTGGAATCTCCCCATATTCCATTGACTTTTCAAATATGATGCACAGCGCCACCGATATTGGCTTAGCGCACTTCTTATGTACATGAGAGGATATATGATCAGAATCCACAGCTTTTGTGCATATAACTCAGTCAACACTTTGTATACCTCTGTACATATAAAGATGGTGTTCTCAGATAACAGCCCCAGATCTCTTATCTCTGCAAGATGAAGAATTTTCTACTGTACATACAAACTGAAAATCTTCTTTCATCATATGTCTCAGTGATGCTTCAATTTGCCCTCTTCAACCTTAAAACTTGTTCTTTGACCTTCAGTTTTCCTCTCACCAAGTTGTGGAAAAGTTTGGGAGTTTCTTTCGCCTTCCTGGTAATATTCCTCTCATAATCACCCTCTTCATTTACTTAGGTAATAATTTTTGCTCATTTGTAAGACTGCCAGGCATTAATACTTCTTCTCCTCCTACACCTATTCCAGCATTTGTCATTCCTCTTCTTAGCTCTATTACACACGTTATTGAACCATTTCTCTGTGGCATTAATAACTTCTATTTTGGTGGCTGGTATGCAACAAATAACAATCTTCTAATATTCCTCAAAAAGATTTCGCATATCTGTGATGACATTAAATGTTTAAGTTTTTCTTATGAATATACAGTGGAACCTCTACCTACAAACGCCCCCAACCACAAACTAATAGACCTATGAACAGAATTTTCAAACAGATTTTGCATTGACCCATGAACAATCATCGAAATACGAGGCGCATACACATGCACATCTGGCAGGGCGACCACGTGTTTACTCTCACTTCTGCATTGGTGCCTGCACTGTGAAGTTCATTCATTGTAGAGGTCCAATTTTTTTTTTGCTTTTTACTTTAAGCTAGCCCTCATTATGGCTCCTAAGAATATGAAAAGTGACTGTGATAGCGCCATAGAAAAGCCTAAACGTATTACAGTGGATACAAAAAAGAAATAATAGCTAAAGATGAAAACGTTGCTCGTGTTTGTGATCTTGCCACGCAGTATAACATGGCAAAATGGACCATCTGCACTAATTTAAATAATATAGAGATCTTAAAGTCGGTTGACGTGGCTAAAGGAGTTACTATTTTAACGAAGCATAGGTCTCAAGTAATAGAAGAGGTAGAAAAATTATTGTTAGTTTGGATAAATGAAAATGAGCTTGCTGGAGATAGTGTTAGTGAGGCTATATTATGGGTGAAGGCTCTACAATTACACATAGTAGTGAACACTCCGAGCGCAAGTGGTGCTAAAATAGACGAATTTATAGCAAGTAGAAGCTTTGAAAAATTTTGTCAACGAACTGGAATTCATAGTGTTTATTGGCATGGATAGGCAGATAGTTCAGACCAAAAGGCAGCGGATGTCTATGTGCTAGAATTCGCTAAATTTATCGAAAGTGAAGGTTACATCTTGATTTAAGTTTTTAACTGTGATGAAGATGGACTGTTTTGGAAAGAAAATGCCTAGAAGGACCTACATAATCCAATAGGAGAAGGCACTGCCTGGCCACAAACCAATGAAGGACAGGCTTACACTTTTATTGTGCGCTAATGCAAGTGGGGATTGCAAGATTAAGCCTCCTTTCATCTACCACTCTGAAAATCTGCACATTTTTAAGTTCAATAATGTGTTGAAGGCTAGACTTCGGGTCCCATAAGTGTCTTCTAATAATGAATAATGCTCCTGGCCATGCTCCAGGTTTGGAAGAAGACCTTGCTATCAAATATGATTTCATATGTCAAATTTTTGTCTCCAAACACCACTCCTCTCCTCTAGCCCATGGACAGGCAAGCCATTTCAAATTTTAAGAAGCTGTACATGAAGGGTCTTTTTGCCAGGTGTTTCCAGGTCACCAATGACAAGGATTTGACCCTGCATGAATTCTAGAGACACCATTTCAATATCCTCTACTACATAGACCCCATTGACAAGTCATGGAAGGAGGACTCTTACTGCACGTTGCAGTCTGCCTAGAAGGAAACTTTGGCCAGGCTGTGTGGATGATAGAGACATCGAGGTTTTCAAGGACGGGACAGCTGTTAACATAGTGAAAGAGATTGTGGCCATGGGCAGAAATTTGGGCTTGGAGGTCAACGAGGAGGATGTGGAGGAGCTGGTGGAGGACCATA
Organism: Halocaridina rubra; assembly: GCA_037179515.1. Lineage (NCBI taxonomy): Eukaryota > Metazoa > Arthropoda > Malacostraca > Decapoda > Atyidae > Halocaridina > Halocaridina rubra. The sequence goes on from JAXCGZ010019747.1 coordinate 7,635, forward strand.
AACAACTCACCACCAAAGAATTGATTGAGTTGCAACATGAACAGGTGAAGACTATCCAAGAGGAGCAATCATTGGAGGAGGAGGATGGGAAGGTAAAGGTTTCAAGTGAAAAGTTTATAGAAATTTTTAGTAAATGGAGTGATGTGCAGGCTTTCATCGAGACTCATCACATGGACAAAACTGTGAGCAACTGAGCAGTGAACATTTTAAATGACAATGTGATAGCATTTCAAAAAAAAATTATCAATAAAGAATGACAAATTTCTCTGGATCGTTTTCTTGTGCCAATACCAGCCAGAGGACCAACTTACAAGAGAGAACATATATAGAGAGAAAACACCAGAACTATAGCCTGTACCTGAACAGATGCCCGATATATTTATGGAAGGGGACTCTCCTTCGAAGTAGTCCTCCTCCTCCACCACCATCTACCTGTGCCAGCAACAATCAACCACAAAGGTAAATACTGTACCATGTGTTATTACAGTACAGTGCATTCTTTTTTATATAAAGTTATTTTCCTATCATTTATACATTTTTATAACAAATAAACCCATAAAAATTTTTAAAAGGTATATTTCTGGGTCTGGAGAATGGTTTAATTTGTTTCTCATGCATTGCAATGGGAAAAATTGTTTCGAGTTACAAAGATTTTGACTCACGAATGGGGTTAAGGAGCAGATTAAGTTCGTTACAAGAGGTACCACATAATTCTCTTTATCCTTCATGGGCTTAGACTCAACATAAATTAGGCTGTCAGTTCTTAATCTCTTGCCCAGATTTGTTATTAAATAAGGTCATCCTGTTACCTCATTATGCTGACGAAAAAGAGCCCAATTCTCAAAAAATAGTGTCACCCATTCATTTCTTTCTGCCTTAGCATTTACGGTTTCCTTACTTAGCAAATTCTGACTATCAACTTTCTTACATTAAAAAATACACTACCTTGCATCCTGCAATGAACTTTCCTTTCAAAGCTTCACACAATGAAGTCCAGTTCTAGAGCCATTGATATTAAATAATTACTCCCTACCCACTTCGTCAACACCATTCCCATTCCCTCCCACTCTTACTTTTGGCTTTGAGTGATAATTAGCCTATCTCCTTCAGCATTTCCTCATAAGCGGTATACCGAAAATCTGTCACCAGGTTCATATTAGGGCTCTGAACTTCTCAACTTATTTACATAATTTTTCATATGTGTATTCATGAAGGATGCTGCATATTCAAGCTAAGGCCTCACATACATCATGTATTTCTCAAATTTTCTTTGTTCATATGCCAGAAGGTCATATTTAAGTTTGCCAAAAAAGCATATGCTGCCTTTAACTATATCCAAACATGGGCCTTCTTGAACTCTTGCACATTCTCATTACTTGATATTTTGAAGTATTGAATCTCATCAGTTACTTGTCTGATAACTCATGATTATTTAGGTCTTACTGAAATATTCAATATCACTACAGGGGATCCCATTTAATGTCGTTTCAAGTTACGTCGGAGGCCAATAAATAATTTATAAATGATTAATAAATTAATTTTCAACCTACCTGGCTGGTACGGTAAATTCAAACCACGAGCTGAACAGTTTGTGAGCAAGGCAGACAAATACACACTGTATTCGTAAATATCAAGTTAATGGCTTTATTTATTCATTTATTTAAGTATTTGGTTATATTGAAAATTTAAAAAATAACAAAAACCTAGCCATAAATACGATTTTGTACGAAATAGTTTGTTGAGTGTTCTGTAAGAATATGATGTCACGCAGCATTAGAAGAGGAAGAAGAACCACCGTTCATTTTACTCTCGTCCACCATATTGTTTTGTGTTCATCTGCTCTCTCATTCATTTTGCTCGTGTTCATCTACTCTTTTGTTCAATTTGCTCATGATCGCTCGTTGCTGACATTACTGTCTCCCATGCATAGCAGTGATAATACTGATGGCAGTGTTATGATGAATATAAAAGCCATCACCCTGGAAATTAAAACTGAAGTAGTACACTGTGTGGAAAGAGAAGAAAATACTACAAACATTTGCCCCACTCTCGGATTAGCCCGTATGACTGTGGCGACGATCATCGAAGACAAAGTTCACATCCGTGACCACGTGAAAGGTTCTACTGCTATGATGTTCACTGTGATCAGTAAGCAGCATAGTCGCTTTATGATCAAGATGGAGAGATTGCTAGTGCTTTGGCTTGATGACCAGAATTGATGGTATATCCCAGTAAGCCTCATGGTAATACAGGAAAAGGCTAAACTATTGTTCGAAGCCTTGAAAAGAGAAAAGAGGGAAGGGAGTAAAGGTGAAGAGTTTGTGGCCTGTAGGAGTTGGTTTAATCATTTTAAGCCTCGTGATAATTTGCATACCCTAAAAGTGCAAGGTGAAGCTGCTAGTGGTGATGAGGAAGCAGCAAGAGGGTTTCAAGTGTGTAAGCATAAATGATTAGGGAGGGAGGTTACCGTGCTGAACAGGTAATAAACGTGGATGAGTCTGGCTTGTTCTGGAAGTGTATGCCTAGTCATACATACATCGCAAAGAAGAAGACAGCACCAGGCCATAAATTCAGCAAAGAGAGACTGACTTTGCTCTTGGGGGCTAATGTTGCTGGAGACTGTAAGCTGAAGCCCTTGTTGGTTTATTTGGCAGAAAATTCAAGGGCACTCAAGGGCGTTTGGAAGGGTCAACTGTCAGTCATCTGGAAATCGAAGAAGGCCTGGATAACCCTTCACATATTTGAGGACTGGTTCAGCAACCATTTTGTGCCTGAAGTCTTAAGTGAAGAGGTTGCTATTGCTGGACAATGTCCCTGGTCACCCTTCCCATTTGGATGACTTTCATCCTAATGTCAAGGTGGTTTACCTTCCACCTAATACCTCTGCATTGTTACAGCCAATGGATCAGGGGGTCATTGCCTCTTTCAAGGCCTACTACCTCTGAAGGACAATCGCTATGGCTCTTAGGACAACTGTGAAGGAAAGAATTTGACTCTCAAGGACTTCTGGAAGTTGTACAATATTCTTCAGGCTGTGAAGAATATTGCTGATGCTTGGGAGAAAGTGAAGCAGACGAACTTGAATTGGGTATGGAAGAAAGCATGCCCCAATCTTGTGAATGACTTCCGAGGCTTTGAGGAGACAGTTGAGTAAGGAGCTCAAGTTGGAGGTGGAAGCTGATGTAAAAGTTTCTGAAATCTCATGTTGAGGTTTTATCTGCCAGGGACCTCATTCAACTAGAGAAGCAGATGGTTGAAGAGGATGACGAAATACCAAGCTCAGAGCCCAAGAGATTCACAACCAGGGCTTTGAAAGAAACGTTTGCCCTGGCAGAGGAAGCGATGGCAAAGCTTGAGGCTCAGGACCCCAACGTTGCCAGGTACACGAAGGTCGACACAGTGATCCATGATGCCCTGAGGTGTTACAAGGAAACTTGGGAGGAGAAGAAGGCATCCTTCCAGACTTGCCTCGACTGACTATTCCTGAAGGTAGAGCCCCCACCAACAGATCCTGTACCCTCTACCTCTATAGACACACCTGCTCCAGTACCTCCATCACCTGCTGTACATTCTTTTGCCTCTCCAGACTCATCTTCCCCAGTCTCCTCAGCACCTGCCTCCCCAGCTTCCTCCTGCATATAAACCTGTCTCTCCCTCCCTTGCAACACTCCTTCCAGTGTGAAAGCCGACCACACGAAAAAGATAAGCAATATTGCACTGAATACTTTACTGTTCTGTAATTTTACAATTTTTATAGTTTAGATTACACAAGTAAAGGTAAGCATTACTCTTAGGTTTAGTTTTACTACTTTTATGTCTTAGATTAAGAACTTTTATAGTACAGTATTTATTTTTAACACTGGTTGGGGGACCTAGGTTCGAATTTAGATGTGTTCCAACTTACGTCAAAATCTGGGTTAAGTCAGCTGTCAGGAATGGAGCCCTGATGTTAAATAGGGACCCCCTATCATCAAAAGTAAACATATTTAAAAATGCATTTACAGACTCCAGCAGATCCTTTACACATATAACGAACAGCTACGGCCCTAAAATTGATTCCTGTGGAACCCCACTGCTAACCTTTCAGCAGACTTTTACTGCATTTTTAGTCTGCACCCTTTATTCTAAATTAATTTCTATCTAATCCAAGGCATTTCCACCTACTCTTGCAGCTTCTAAATGATTCTCCCGTGTGTGTGTATCAAAAGTCTTCTGGAAAGTTAAGAATATGATATCTTCTCAGCCCTCTCTTTCTTGCTAGATTAGGATTACCTAAAATAATATTCCAGTAAGTTTGCAAGAGTAGATTTGCCTTCTCTGAAGCCATGTTATCTGACAAAAAGCTGAAGGACTCAAAGTGAAGAGAAATAAATATCCTCTGTAGTTTTTCCATAATTTTCAAACTACCTGTATGCTAGTCAATGAAACAGGAAAAAATTTTGAGCTATGATTCTCCTTCCCTTTTTGAAGATCGCACCATCTTCTCTTGTTCCCAGCATCTTGGAATCTCCTCGGGTTCCAGCAACTTTTTAAATACAGTGCTACAGATAATGGCACAGCACTGTTCATAAGTACATAAGGGAATATATTGTCAAGCCCCATTGCTTTATGAGCATATTATACCGGTAGTGCCTTGCATATGTCTGCTGCTAACTTGATATTCTCTTATACTGGCCCCTGTTCTCTTGTCTCTGTAATATAAGGAGATAAGGTATTTTATACAGTGTATACCGACTGAAACACCTTATATATCATCTGGGTAGGCTGAATAACAAATGTTACTGTGCTGGGTAAAGCAAATACAACAGGCATTGATGCCCTCAACGTCAAGAGCCAGCTAAAATGGAGTGTTCATGCTGTTTAGATGAAAGACATATGCCTACTTTAATAAATCTTCTACTTCCGCGAAGGGCAACAGAAAAGATAAAAAGACGTCCTAAAAACTACTTTGAAGAAATGAGACACTACATATGGACAACACAAAAGATACAGAGACGCCCTAAAAACTAACTTGAAGAAATGAATCACTAACATAAAAACTCTGGAAACCAATAACAGGAATATGAAACTCTAGAGAACCATCGTATAAGAAGCAGCAGAAAGTTTTAAACTCACAGAAGCACAGAACTGTTATAAAAGAAAATACGGAGAGAGAAGCAGCAAGAATCAAGGCCCGTATTACCATGTGGCACTTCTATCCTGAATGCAGAAGAGCTTTCCAAGCTAAAGCAGGATTTGAAAGCAACCATAAGTGTTAACAAAGCAGAGACCATCATCCTCGGCCTGGAGGCATAACTATGATAACAATTAAACCTGAAATTGCTATATGAAAGATATCCATACTCCCAAAAAGGATCAGATAAGAGACACTGTCAAAAGCTTTGGTGAGGTCACACTGGACAAACAATAATATTCTAGGAAATGACTAATAAGTGATTATAAGAACTAAAATATAAAAACTGTAATAACATAGGTATACCACCCATGGAGAAATTAGGTCATCTATGCAAGTTCTCTATATGGTACTTAATAAAATTCAGCACTTACGATAAACTCAAAATTGTTGATCTTGGATTTTAAATTGCAAAATTATTAGGATTTTTTTTTTCAATAAGACAACCAAACCCCACAGAACTCACCAGAGCGGCCATAAATACAAACACTCCCCAACTTACGAATGAGTCAGGGTCAAGAAGTCCGTTTGTAAGTAGAATTGTTCGTATGTAGTGCTTAGGTAAAAGAAAGTACTGTACAATATGCATTACTGTACAGTACTCAGGTTAAAGACACTTAACTACTACATAAAACATAAAGTATACAGTATTAATGAATTTTAATACAGTAATAGTAATGTAATAATACAGCACAGTAAAGTAATAATGGGTAGGAATTTTGTTCGTATCTGCAAATATCCATAACTTAGTTGTTTGTAAGTAGGAAAGCTTCTGCATACGTTTCAACATAGCCTGCCTATGATCATCTCTTCCAGTATCATATAAAAGAAAGAGGATGCAAGACACCTACTCTCCTATCCCTATCAGTTAGGTATAATAAAATGCAAGAGAATAGTTGTGGAATGCTCCCCCTCAATAAGGGATATCCCTTCTAGTCACTTCCTATGACATAAAATATGGGGAAAACTTTTTCTGTCACAACCAAGAAAAAAATAATAATAATAATAATGAGCAGGAGTTTTTTTAGTACCTGAAAAAAATGAGAAATTTTTTTTCTCAGTAGTACCACCACCATTAATGTCACAAATGTACTTTTTAAAGCCAACTGTACAGCAGTGATAAAGCACATTCGCTACTCTTTTCTAATCCTAAGGTATGGTATTTCAACACCTAACAAATATTTAATTATACTGAACTCTCCAACTAGAGTCAGCATTGTAGCCAAAACCAAATGAAATACATCTAAACATAAATAATATAAAATTTGCTTCTCATATCTCTCAATCACAAACATTCACAGAGTTATATTTATGGAGACATTTTTGTTATATTTTCTACCTAACACAATATCCAGGTATTGTACACAGTGAGTTTGTTCCTATCTACCTACACAAGATACCATATCCCATAGTTAATAGGGTGGCTACAAGTATAGGCTTACATATACTTGACCTAAAGCAATTTTCATTCACTTTACTACTAAATTAAAACTGCTAACACCACTTTCAACAAGTTTATTATATAGTTTTCTTACAAAACATCTTTCCCTCCATGTCATCATAAAATCTTTATCTCACTACTCAGCTCAGATTCAAATACAAAGGAATGTCAGAGATACTGAAGAGTACTATACATACAAACTCGAGAACAATTTTCAGTCTTACCTCTAAAAATTAAATCAGAACTTGTGAACCACCACTACTACAATGAAAATCTTTATCAATACTACAACAAAAGGCTTCAACAGCAAAGCATGGATACAAAAATTTACATCTCTAAATCTTTACACATATTCGAGCTACTTGGAGACAGAACTTGGTTCTTGCTGTGATGAAAACAATGGCATGACATTTATTAGTTTAAAATAATCTTTAAATAAGTTCTACATTAATAGTATAAATATCATAGTTCCACATGTTTCGAGTCATGACTAGTACGATCTGAAAGTAAAGAGACAGTATTAATGTGAATTATGGACAGGCACTATCATAATATCAAACAAGAATATTAACATTCAAGGACTTAATGAAAACTGCAATTATCATACCAAAAACGCAATTAACAAACAGTAAAGATATGCCTGTATTGCACTGTTTCAATATAACAGATTGCCATTCTTTTTATATTGCAACTATCATAATCCTAAATATTACATAAACAGTCTTGCATCTATATAAATAAGCATTAAACAAAAAAATCAGATAAAAAATTTGCTTTCTCTTCTAATATAGAAAAGTACTGTACTTAATACCATGTACAAAGCAAAAGAGGCTGTCAAATAGCGAGCCTATAAATTCTACATTTTTTTAAAATGAGATGCCATATCCCATTGAGTTCTGGAAAATGACTATAATTGAAACAATAGGAAAGAAGAGTAGCAGGGCTTTAATATAAAATGTCCAACCTTACCACCCACTCAGCCATAGACAAGGGAGGGAGGGCCAGTCATCCTCGTTTAGTCAGCAACTACAAGTCGAGGAATATTGCAAGTCTTTCTTCCCAGCTTCATTCATGGATGGTATCTACCATACATAAACATAAACACACTCTAATATTGTGCTTTACCATTCCTTTTCAACTATGTTGCCCTCGGTACTAATACATCCATATTTTTTCTCACAAACAAGCAACTAATATCCTCATATAGTTGACATCTATGACATAAAAGGGAACACAACAACGGCATTTTTGTCTCCTGCCCCACAAAAATACAGAGTAAAGGAGAGAGAAAGGATGAAACTAATAATAAAAATAATAATAATAATAATAATAATAATAACAATAATAATAATAATAACAACAACAATAATAATAATAATAGCAAAAATAATAATAATAATAAAAAGAATAATACAGACACTTCCCATCTTACGAAGAGTTGGATTCCAGAAGTCTGTATGTAAGTAGTGTTTAGGTAAAAAAAAAAAAAAGTACTGTACAGTATATACATAAGAATTTCTGTACAGTAATTGAGTTAAAGGCACTTAACTACTTCATAAAACATACAATATTAATTAATTTCAATACAGTAATAATGTAATAATACAGTACAGTACAGTTATACATACATTAATACTGTACATGGGTAGATAATGGGTAGATTTTTATTTGTAACTCGGTTGTTAGTAAGCATGGGATCTTCTGTAATAATAATAATAATAATTATTAATTACAGACAAATTACAGCATACCTTGAGATTTACTGCTTTTATTATCCTTAAAATTTTGAAGAACACCTTTTATTTCACCATCGTATTCAGTCCATTCACTAATTATTCTTTGAGCAGCAACTAGCTTCGCCTCCTTAGTCATGGGATTATTACACTGAAAATAGTGATATATGGAAGAGATTTCCTACAGTATATCAACAGTACACAGATATCCAGTAAGGATGATATTAAAAGAAATTATAAAAAGATAGAGTAAAAATGTCCTAACAAAAATAAGGCAACATATAAACCCTTTCAAGAAGCCTTGACATTAAACATGTGACTACATACAAACAATATTTGAAACAGTAATTTAAAGCAAGTTGAATTTATTCTTCTAAGATATGAACAAAAGGGCTCCTGAAAAGGAAATTGTATTATCAACCCTTATTGCAGACTTAGGAGAAGTTGAAGCCTTCAAGAAGTCTGAATATTTTTATCTCCTCTCCTCAAAATGGGAGAGTTGTCAAAGGCAGTATAAGGTGGGAGTCTCTATCCCATCATGACAGATATTCTTTTTTTACTTTGACAGCATATCCCACAGAAACCAGTAACGTGGCAACAGCTAATCATAAATGGAGAGGCAGCAGTTACATCATAACTTTGTCATCCTCACCCATTCCATCAACTCGCTTGTGCCATGGAAAAGTTTCAGGGAGGAAGACCTGCCAGACCCTCACACCCTTAGCCATTTTTGTTGACTCTTACAACATAATAAAGATAATAATAATAATAATAATAATAATATCTATTTACCAGATCGATAATTTTTGCACTCTTCTTAGATTCATCATCACACCAGGTCTCGCACCACAACCAGTCCTGAGGTAAAGATTTGATGCGCACTTGGTGTATCATGTTATTGGGGAGATCCTGTAATATAGAATATTTAATAATTGAATACCTGATTAACTACATATGCTATGTGATGAAATACTTCTATAAATTACTTTTTATCTCAAAAGAACTGCAAAATCTCTCTGCAGCTAGAAGGATAGTCACAACTGTAACAAAAATAATGAAGCATGGCTTCCACATACCCGCTAAATCTCCCATGTGCTTTCCTTCCTCAACCAAAAATTTCATCTCAAGTGTTTTAAAATATATGGGTAATATAAGTATGTAACTCACTCTCCAACATAAAAGGCAAAACCAATCAGACATCAAATTAAAAAAAAAGTGCAGACCTGATCCAAGTTTGATAGGGAGTTAGGGTCCTGGGACAAGCCTTGGTACTGGCCACGAAGACGATCTCCAGCAGCAATGCGGCGGAACTTCTTCAAGTCCACAACAAAGAGAGCTGATATGTGATACCTTCGTCCAGCTAAATGATTTCTCCAGTAGCCTTGTTTCCAGAATCTATAAATGAAAATTGAAAAGACACTAATGTTAGATGACAGAAAAGTTGAAAGAGATTCACTCTCTTTATATAGTAAAACAAGGCAAATGAAATACCAATCGAAGTTATGTTGAAAATCAATAAAACTAATCAACATTTCTGGTGGGAATATATGATAATCTGACGACAGTAAAAATGTTTTGATGGCGTTCATTACCTGAATCCTTCAATTTCTTTTCGTGACTCACAGAATGGCACAAATCCATAGGGTGCTCCATCCAGGTTTTCATTGTTAAGGTTTTTAATATCAGCTCTAACAACCTGTACATGTATGCAAAATGTTAAAACATGTTATACAAACAATCATAACTCAAAAGCAGTTTAGGGAATATTAATGTCAAACAACTTTTGGTCTCACACAAACACCCTATTATACAAACTTGGTACATACTAAACAGAATAAGCTACATTTTTATTGACTATGTTCAGGTTTATGGTCCACATAAATATTGCGTAATAGAAATTGCATATACAATAAAAGAGATTTCAGGAAAATTTACGCCAATGCTACGGTTTCATACAAACTGAAGACATCCTAAATTGACATTAGCTTCCATGTTACTTTGGTTCCATGTAATACAAGATCAAGAAACATGTATTACAATGTTCATCATGTATCAAAACAATTTAAAGAACAATGGTGCCCATGCTGCTTTAGGAATATGGTCCCACATGTACACTGTCATAAACACTTAAAACATAATAAAACTGATTAAAAACTACTTACGGGATACAAATGCTATTCGATCATTTGTACCCATATTGTTTTCATAGTTTGGACAACATAAACACTATATTATGCAATTAGAACATGCTACACAATATTAATGACCGTTGATATACTAGGCCATTTCTTTTCTTTTATGAGTGACACTGGGACAGGCAAAAACTGCCCTCATCAATAAAGGCCAGGGCACGAGAAAACACCAAGACGAAGGAAAAGAAAAAGGTTAAGGACACGGCAGAGATGAGGTAATGTTATAGAAAGGAAATCGACAGACAGAAAAAATAGTCAAAGTACAGAGAACCTAGAGATATGGAGGATTAGGCCCTGAGATGATGACAGATCTGCTTTTTGAAGGAAGAAAGGTCACATGAATTAGGAAAGACAGAAGGAGAAAGAGAGTTCCCAAGTCTGGAGGTAGATGGGAAGAAACAGTTGCTGCACCAACCGATCCGCGAGCTACAAATCTCCACACAGTACCTGTGAGATGAGGTCGCTTGGCAAGTGTTACGCGGTCTCAGCAGTGGGGGAGAGATGCAACTTGCCAACTTATCAGAGCAACGATGGAAGTAGTAGCAACAGAAAAGAGAGAGAGATGATACCTTACAGCGAAGAGGGAGAGAGAGAATCCAGATTCGAAGTAAGAGAAAGATCATTAATGAGTCTGACTGCCTTAGATTCAAACCTACAAGGAGATAAGTATGAGAAGCAGCACCCCAGATGTGTGAGCAGTATTTTAAGCAGGGACGAATAAGACCTTTAAAGATTTTAAGTAACTGTAAAGAGGGAAAGTAACGACAAAAACGAAACAGAACCCCACATTTTTTGGATGAAGATTTAGAAATTTGGATTATGTGATTCCTCCAAGACAAGTTAGAGGCTATATCTAAAATTATATTAAAATAGTTTAAGGTACACTGCCCCAGGCTGTTTTGGTACTATTCTTCCATATAAGTTTCTGTCTAAAAACGAGAGAAAATAAAAAACTTCTAAGGAGCATTTCAGTTCAAACTGCTAAGGGATATAGATCTTAAGAAAACGTTTTCAAATTGCAATTGATTTTAACTTAAGTGACTGAGGTATTGGATAATACTAGGACTAGCAGTAATTAGTTATGCATATAAAATAAAATGCTAATAATGAACTGTAAACTTCTATGCATGATCATAATTAGGAAAGCATTGAATACTTTTATGTTTCATATTTCACTGGTAATTCTTTTTAAACATGTCATCAAATCCTGCTGAAGAGAAAAGGGTGGTGTAACTGTAGCAACAGGAATGAAGAAAGAGTATCTTCAAACATAATCAGCCTACTCTTCCCTCTTCTATTAATTTTGATTAGAAAAAAATCAGGGAGGAGAGGTTGGCAACATCCAAGAGAAAGGAATTTTCTTGTACACCAAGAATATCCTTCTCAATCAACTCCTACAGCAAGCAAGGAATACAAGTATGGAATTCTCTCTTTCCAGGAATATTCATAAAAACATATCCTATAATATAAAAGTCATATAAGGATGGAGGAAAAACAGAAACTATTGAGAAGATACAATATTCAAATTCAACGACCAATCAAGTATCAAACTTACCTGATCAGCATCAACAAAAATAATCTTTTTAATATCCAGAGGAAAGAGTACATCTAAAAAGAGGATTTTATAACCCCAAATGATTCGCTGTTTCTCTGTTTGCTGATGAAGCCACCTGGGCCATTTGTACTGCACAAGCTCATACTCAAAACCATATTCTTTGGCGAGGAGTGGCAGGGCATTCTGGAAGAAAATGTATGAGATATAGATAAAAAAAAAAGTATTAACAAGAAAGAAACATATATATTGCAGCTTTTTCGCTAATTCTGTATAGGTATTCTGATAAAAAATAACTGAATATACTGGTAATTAAACAATACCATAACATGATTCCAGTATCAAAGCACAGCTTTTCCAGTTCAGTGCAATTATTCTTTCCTTTCCTATATATGATCATACCACAGCTCAGCATACTGGCCACAATAGTACTTTTCCAATCCTTACCTCCTCAGACAGTTTAGTGGTATAAAAAAGAACATGTTAAAGAAGGAGGGCATGCCAGCACCCCCACTGCCTTTCAGAGAGTTCTTACAATAAACATAAAATGAGTGATATATTTTTTCTATGAACATCAGAAAGTAATATTCTTCTAACCTTAATGCTTGGAGATAAGAAGTTTTTCAAAAACCAAAACTTGACTGGAGTTTTTGTGTGGCGTAGAACCGACACCATCATTATGCGCAAAAATCTCTCGTACAAATGTCCAGATGCTACAGAAAATATGTTGACTTTTTCATCTGCATCTTCTTCTGCAGTGCTTGAGCTGAAGGTGCTGTTGAAATAAAGAAAATAATATTATTCATATAATTATTTCATTGAAGAGTGATGTGTTTTTTCCCACCATTAAGGCATAACCAATAATTTATCAAGGTGAGAAAATTAATGACTGAAGATCCAAGGCAGAGTTGTCAAAAGAAAGATACCAGCATTAAAGATAAGGTGGCAAAAGCAAAAAACTAATAATTTTTCCTTTACATTGTAATATATCCCACTGATGGGAACAAGACAGCCACAAAACTTACGAAAGAACCAAGGTATTAGTGAAACTAGAAGAGATAAAATTATAGCAGATAATTAGTACACTGATATGATGAATTTTCTTCAACACAAATGATAGATAATTGCGTTAAAGTTGCTTTGAAGAGGTATGAGATGAACTTTTTTCCTGATAATGATGCCATGATCCTTGCTGTCATGTGGGAAATAGTAACATAACTGCTAATATGAATACATGAGATAGTGATGAATTTTTTTTGCAAACAAGACACCATAACTCTAAAATACCAAGGTGGCCATTACAGTTATAAAAGAAGTGAGGATGTGGACTTCTACCAGTAAACTCATACAAAAACGAATGCTCTTAGTATACTCTCCACATACTCAAGCATATATAGCCATGTGTAATTACAAATGAAATATACAATGCAACTGTCACAGCAAAATTTATGTACCTACACATTCATGTATCAACAAAAGTACACTGCACATCAGTCTTCTAAAAATTATTAATTTCTATGAGATTCCACATATATACAGACAACCAAGCAAATGCATAGTAACATCTATCGAAGGAATGACTATAGTCATTACATATATAGCTTACCATAAGGTGAATACAGCATATACTTTTAATCCTTGGTGGTGGGGGGATAGAGAATATCTAACCCATTAGCCACCTATCACAATATGAGACAGGGATGTGAAAGGCTGGCAATACACATAAAGTGTACATCCAAATACTGAATAAGTCAAACACAGTTTTTAACTCAGGTATATGTAAAGGAGTATAAGTTATCTCGTATTGTGTTTTAACAAAGAACTGAAAGTGCATACAACAGGGTATGGAATTAAGCAACAAAAGGCATACATATTCATCACTACAATAAAAGTAAAAGAAGAGCACAGACTGTGGAGGTATCTATCTTTCTTTTTAGCACAGCAAGAAAAGATATCAAAGAACAAATATTCCCTAATCAATTCAGGGAAGTGGCACCTACCTAGATTTGTCAGAAAATCATGATATATATACAGTAATCCCTCGTTTATTGCGAGGGTTCGGTTCCGAGACCGGTCGCGATAGGTGAATTTTCACGAAGTAGGAACACCTTAAAACAATTTTTTTTTTCCTTTTTTTTTACACTTCTTCCACGAGTACAAAGAGGATTACGATAAGAAAAGATCATAATCATCATTATATATATTATATATATATATATATATATAATATATATATATATATATATATATATATATATATATATATATATATATATATATATATATATATATATATTGGCATTTATTATGCTACTAGGAATCTACGGTATTACCAAGCCAATTTTCACTAATTTCCCTTCTGAACCTAAATTTATCAAGCTTAAATCCATTACCCATTACGAGTTCTGGTTTGATCATGAATTTTTAAAACTTTATTAATTATCACCCTTGTAATGACCTGTCATATGTGAAGGGATTATAAAAGATGTGTAATGAATATCCAGCTCTCTGCTGGGTTTTAATATACCTCTGCATTACTTTTATGATGTCTATTCCAAATATTCTCCTTAGATATTATTATTATTATTATTATTATTATTATTATTATTATTAATATTATTATTATTATTTTTAACAATAATTTTCCTTTGATGATGATTGTGGAGATTATTATTATTACTATTATTATTATTATTAATTTCATTATTATTACAAATCTGTAATTAAACCATTATTTTTACAATAAATTATGTAGTTTTGGTTGAATGAACAAGAGTTAATTAAAGATGTCTCTCTCTCTCTCCAACATTCTATTCTACCCAACCCCCCACACTCTCTTTGTCCCAGCCAACAAGGGAGGGGAACTGTACACAGTTATTAAAGTAAATAAACCAACAGATGTACAAACAATGATGAGCCCTTAATAATAATAATAATAATAATAATAATAATAATAATGATGATGATAATAATCTCCACAATCATCATCAAAGGAAAATTATTGTTGTAAATAATAATAATAATACTAATAACAATAATAATAAGATCTAAGGAGAATTATTGGATTAGACATCATGAAAGTAATGCAGAGGTATATTAAAACCCAGCAGAGAGCTGGATATTCATTACACACCTTTTATAGTCCCTTCACATCTGACAGGTCATTACACTCTCCATCTCTGTTTCTCTTTACAGCCTGATAAAGGCTGTTTTATTTTATCATTTTTGGGCCCATCCTGGTGTCATAATCTTCTTGGAAAAAAAAAAAAAAAAAAAAAAAAAAAAGGCGATATAGTGAATTCGTGATAGAGCGAGGGATTACTGTATATATTTAAGAAACTGAGAAAGAACCTCCTCATATTCAGTATTAGTTCTGGAATTATGCATATGCATTCATGTAATATCTCTAGTCTTACAGCGATTACTTGACGCTTTGACAATTACATATACTAAATACTTGTGATTTATTCACCATCAAACAGAGAAAATAATAAGGGTTATACTAATGATATAGCAAAACTCAACAGTATCTGGAGTAAGGTTTGAACACTTCTCAATCAGTACTGGAGTGCGGCAAGAACTCTTACTGGGAAATGTGATAATGATAGTTGTTACTGATAGTAACACTGCATATTTGCTGATGATGCAAAGTTAGTGGTAAGGTTGCTATAAGAAAGGAATGAGGTGCAGATCAACAAATTATTACAAATGGACATAGCAATGAGATAAGGAGCAAAATAATGACATATGTAAGGCAAGGCTAGTGCAACAATAATTATGTACTATCAGTATTACTGTCTTCACGAGGAAGTAATAGTATTTATCGTTATTACTATCCAGCGAATTACATTTGAAACTGTGCAATAAGATAATAACTTCGGAGGGTCTATAAGCAGTGATAAACTGTGAAAAAAAAAATGCATACATATGACCTACTCACAGAAGTGTCGTTTAATGTCTGGGTTGTGTTCTGAATGGCTGATATTAATGGTAATCATCATATTACAAATACAGTACAGTATACCTATATACTGTACTTTACTCTGTACTTCCTAAACAGCCAAATACTATACTGTACAGCACACTAACAAACTAAAATGCATTTTACTGCAATAATATCACATTGATGATACAAGACAGCACTAACAGCACTATATGTACTCTATACTTTAAATTAAAGCAAATGGAGCTGTAGTTATCAAACAAATGAGGAGGGTTGATTGGATCACGTGGTTGCTTTTGTACATGTAAAGTGAACCAGAATAGTCATACTAAGTAGAAAATTAATTTTTCACCAAAACTAAAATAAAAATTTTCTTTTTTTTTACATTGTAAACTCTTACATAAAGAATTAAGAGATAAAAGAACCACACGGATTATTATACAATTCCATAACACTATAGCCTCAATTTATTTCAATCATTTTATTTGGTTTTAACTTTCTCAACTTTTATTTACAACAATTACGGGCGAAAAAACACTACAGTAATTAATATGAAATTAAGACTACAGTGTATGCCATTATTTTTTTTTACTTTTATGGAAATGCTTAACAGGTAATAGAAAACACAATGCAGAAATTATTAAGCACTTATATACAACAGTATATGCAGTGACTTTTCTTTTAATACTGAATTTTAATTTTTAACTTCTAGATAAAATCAATAAAGGTAAAAGGAAAAATATGCCATGCAATGTACATAACAGCTATGCATTAAAATCTTTTCACCCTTCTAAGAAAACACAAGTTTTCCTAGGGTGGCCCTTACTTTATTTGTCTAAGGTGTTTTCCTAAGTTTATTACGTTTTTCCATTATAATTTTTTCTAAATGCTGTACAGTGTTACCTCGGTTATTCGCGCTTCTTGGTTCGCGTTCTCACTCTATCGCGTTTTTTTTTTTGGATAAATTATTATTTTATTTTATGGGTATACGCAAAAATATTAAAATATTGAAAAAATAAATTTTCAGTATTTTCATTTTTTTATTGAAATTTACGTTGCTTGCTGTTATTTATAATGTAAAGGGTGTTTTTTTAACAGTGCAGGTAGGGTTTATACAGTTCGTAAACAAAAAAATAATTATAAATGAGTATGTGTGTCACGTCATCATCACCTCATTCACCGTAATTTTATCTATCACTTTCATAAAAATTTACGTTGCTTGCTGTTATTTATAATATAAAGGGTGTTTTTTTAACAGTGCAGGGAGGGTTTATACAGTACGTAAACGAAAAAATAATTGTAAATGAGTATGTATGTCACGTCATTTTCACCTCATTCACCGTAATTTTATCTATCACTTTCATAAAAATTTACGTTGCTTGCTGTTATTTATAATGTAAAGGGTGTTTTTTTAACAGTGCAGGGAGGGTTTATACAGTACGTAAACGAAAAAATAATTGTAAATGAGTATGTATGTCATGTCATTATCACCTCATTCACCATAATTTTATCTATCGCTTTCATAAAAATTTACGTTGCTTGTTGTTATTTTTAATGTAAAGGGTGTTTTTTAACAGCGCAGGGAGGGTTTATACAGTACGTAAACGAAAAAATAATTGTAAATGAGTATGTATGTCACGTCATTATCACCTCATTCACCGTAATTTCATCTATCACTTTCATAAAAATTTACATTGCTTGCTGTTATTAATAATGTAAAGGGTGTTTTTTTAACAGTGCAGGGAGGGTTTATACAGTACGTAAACGAAAAAATAATTGTAAATGAGTATGTATGTCACGTCATTATCACCTCATTCACCGTAATTTTATCTATCACTTTCATAAAAATTTACGTTGCTTGCTGTTATTTATAATGTAAAAGGTGTTTTTTTAACAGTGCAGGGAGGGTTTATACAGTATGTAAATGAAAAAATAATTGTAAATGAGTATGTATGTCACGTCATTATCACCTCATTCACCGTAATTTTATCTATCACTTTCATAAAAATTTACGTTGCTTGCTGTTATTTATAATGTAAAGGGTGTTTTTTTTAACAGCGCAGGGAGGGTTTATACAGTACGTAAACGAAAAAATAATTGTAAATGAGTATGTATGTCACGTCATTATCACCTCATTCACCGTAATTTTATCTATCACTTTCATAAAAATTTACATTGCTTGCTGTTATTTATAATGTAAAGATTGTTTTTTAACGGTGCAGGGAGGGTTTATACAGTACGTAAACGAAAAAATAATTGTAAATGAGTATGTATGTCACGTCATTATCACCTCATTCACCGTAATTTTATCTATCACTTTCATAAAAATTTACGTTGCTTGCTGTTATTTATAATGTAAAGGGTGTTTTTTAACAGTGCAGGGAGGGTTTATACAGTGTAAACGTAAAAATATATTAAAATATCTATGTACATATAGGCAGATCCTACTTTGCGGATTTCCTGGTTCGCGCCGGGTCCCGGAACCGAACTACCGCGATAAGTGAGGCAACACTGTATATGCAAAATTAATTTAGCTTGCAAAGCTAGTAAACCATTCAGTGCAGGAATCCATGTCTTCAACACACTTCAGAAAATTGTTCAATCTGCAAACACTACAGCTGAGCACTTCAGTACAATTAAGCTTTGTACCACCTCAACAACCTTTCTCATGCATCTTATGCAACTAAAACTTTTAATCTTCATTGTTCAGTTAATAATTATCTTTAGTCTCTTAGAGGCAAGATTTATATTTGTTTGGGGGTGCTTGGGAGCTGTGTTGATCTACACATAAATTTGGAAAGCTAAAATACACCACAATAATGACTATCTTACACATCTGCAGACAATATAGACAAAAATAAACACAAGAAACAAGAGTTGAGAGTACACAGAGTGGCAGCATCTTTGTTGTCCACCCTCCATAGCAGCAACTAAAAAGAGAAACAGCAAAAGAGGCCAAACTGCCACAACCAACTCCTGGCCCTCACAGGGCACAAGAGCCCGGCAGAGGTTATGGTCATCTGTGCAAATACCTCATCTCTTGGAACAACATTCACAATAACACAATTTTTTCTACACCATGAAATGACGCCGACAGTCATTTCTAAAAGATTCTTCTAGACATTGTTAGTAACCCGTTAAACACATTATGGAAGACTGCAGCACACATAAGTGGCACTAATACTTCAAACACTCCCTGAGAGTTCCGAGGGAAAGCCCAGGATCAGTAGTGATCATTCTTATGGGATGTTTGGCCAGGCAGGTCAGGGAACAATAATAACATAAACAACAGCAACAAGAGTTGAGGCCATTTCATTCAAACCAAAGTCTTCAACAAAAAACTTTTTTTTCTTTTGGTGGAGAATATAAATAGTGAAAGAACAATAAAAATTACAATGACTTCATAAATATCATATAGGGCTAGATGATTATTACAATTTATTATATACTGTATGTACTGTAATACATTGTTAGATATGCACAATCTAATCCTCTCTCTGATAGTGCATTTGGTATGTTCATTTTGTAGAAAACTTTCACAGTATTTTGCCCCTTTTTTTTTTTTATGTGTGACACAGGGACAGGCAAGAAAATTGCCCTCATCAATAAAAGCCCGGGCATGAAGAAAACATAAATACGAAGAAAAAGTAAAAGGTTAAGGACAAGGCAGAGATGAGGTAATGATACACAATAGGAATAGGACAGGCTGGAAGAATAGTCCAAGTATTGAGGACCTAGAGATATGGAGGATTAGGCGCCGAGATGATAATAGATCCAATTTTCAAAGGAAGATAGGTTATAAGAATTAGGAAAGACAGAAGGGGCAAGACAGTTTCAGTCTGGAGGTGGATGGGAAGAAGCAGTCGCTGCACTGACCAATCCGTGAACTACAAATCCCCACACAGTACCTGTGAGACGAGGCCACTTGGCGAGTGTAACGTGGCCTCGGCATTGGGGGAGGGATGGAACTCACCAAGTCATCAGAGCAGCGATGGAAGTAGTATCGATAAAAAAGAGACAGGGATGATACCTTATGGCGAAGAGAAAGAGCATCCAGATTAGAAGAGAAGGGTCATTAATGAGTCTGACTGCCTTAGATTCAACCTATCACGGAGATAAGTATACGAAGAAGCACCCCAGATGTGCGAGCATTGTTCTAAACAGGGAGGATAAGACCTTTATAGATATTAAGTAACTGTAAAGAGGAAAAGCAATGTCAAAAATGAAATTGAACCCCCAATATTTTGGATGCAGATTTAGAAATTTGGATTATGTGATTCCTCCAAGACAAGTTAGAGGCTATCATGATTCCTAATATATGAATAGAAGTAAGAGGATAAATTTCGTTATTTCGAGAACAACAGGGGTATCAGGAGGAGAAGAAGATAAAGAGACAGCCCAAAACTGTGTCTTGGAGGCAGTACATATAACTAAATTTTGGGTGCCCCACTCAGATACCCTCTGCAAATCGGAGTTGAGAACAGAAGAAAGAGTGATACAAGACTGATTACGAGTAGCAGATGAAGGTTGTGAAGAAAAGGCAGAGAAAAAATGCAGGGTAGAATCATCGGCAAAAGGCGTGAAGAAGAGAGGAGGATGGGGACTGAAGCAGATCGTTGATGAAGAGAAGAAAGAGCCCTGTGGAACACCACTGGTAACAGGGAATGGGCTAGATACAGCACTGTCAACAACCACAGATATAAAATGGTCAGCAAGAAAACTGGAAATCAGAGAACTGAGAGAAGGGGTAAAGTCATAAACAGGGAGTTTGACCAAAAGAGATTTGTGCCAGACTCAGTCAAAAGCCTAAGAGATATCAAGGGAAACAACGAAGTATTCCTCATAGTTCCTCAGAGAAGAAGACCATACATGAGTAAGATAGGACAGGAGGCTGCCAGTAGATCTTGCCTTGCGGAATCCATACTGGTGATCGGAGATAAGCGAGTTAGATTCAAGACGTTTCAAGAAGTGAGAATTGAGCAGAGTTCTGAAAACTTTAGCAATAGATGAGGTTAGGGCAATAGGTCGGTTGTTTGAAGGGATAGAGCGGTCGCCCTTCTTAGGAACAGGTTGCACTAGAGCAGGGGTCTTCAGCCTTTTTCTCCCCACGTACCCTTTCGGATATTCTTTATGTCAGCCAAGTACCTCCTTCCCTTTGTGATAAGAGGAAAAATCACACACAGAAAACATTCCCTTGTGTATATCTGTAAATACTTAAGTGAATTAACTACATAATCATCCTGCCATAACCAGTAATTTAGTAAGCACAAACAATTCTACTGAATATTAAAGAAAATATTCACATATCTTTGACTGTGGCTATGCAGTATAAATTTCTTGGTTAAGGAAAGAGCTGAAAAACAAAACACGTTATCTTACATCTGCTGCAAAGGGAATTAATGAGATGTCTGAAACTGCTTTTCCTCAACTAATCTAGTCAGCCGAGGAGCAGTTTTAGTTAAAGCACATCGAAGATTGGCTTCCGCATTCAGCTGAGATCTTAGTTTTGATTTTATGACCAGTAAGCTGCAAAACCCAGTACCCCCTGACAGATCCCTTGCAATTCCAAGGTTGAAAACCCCTGCACTAGAGCATGCTTCCAAGATGAAGGATAGATACTGGTTGACAGAATGGGACAAAAAAGACAGCAAAGCACGGGAGCCAGTTCATCTGCAAACTCCTTAAGGAACCTTGCAGGGATACCATCGGGACTAGATGTCTTGTTTGTCTTTAGCAAGTGAAGAACCTTAAGAACTTTGCATGAAGAATGGATAAGGGAGGGCAAAGGGTTAGAGAAGGGTAAAGAATGAGGGAGAGGTGCGCTAGAATAATTTACGTAAGAGTTGGCAGAAAAATGAGAGCCAAAGAGAGTGGCTTTGTCAGTGGGAGAGCAAGCTATAACGAATGAGAGAGGGAAAGCTTGAGTTACAGAAATTTTTGGAGAGGCTTTTGGCTAAGGACCGAAAACACTTAATAGAGGGAGAGGACTTAAGGTCATCAACTTTCCTTCTTGTAAAGGGGGCTTTAGACCTTTGAATCTGAGCAGTACAGTGATTCCCAGCAGTAATAAAAGCGGCGCGAGTAAATCAAAAGGAAAGGCTTGGTACGACCGTTGTGCCCGATCCCTAGCCTGAATAGCCATGGAGCAAGCACGGTCAAACCAAGGATTAAGGAGAGTAAAGTTTTCATAGAGGAGAGGATGAATGAATTCATTCCCAAGGTTATGATCTCAGCAACTTAGGGCTACCTGATCAAAGTTGCGGGATCGAAAGCAGTAGATTTCCAACAGAAAGTCATCAAAGTGCCAAAGGGGGCACTGAGTAGGAGGAATTGATGAAGGGGAAGCAAATATGGAAGAGACGGAGATCAAAGAGTGGTCAGATTTGTCATGAATGAAAAGCTAAAAATACGAGTAGTTTGAAGGATTAAACGTAAGAAATAGGTCAACTTTGTTGCCTGTATGTTCGTGTCGATCATAAACACAAGAGGGATGTTTGATAATCTCCTCCAGATCATGAGTAATAGAAAAAGCAAGGGCTTCACTTCCTCTTACATCAGTGTTAGAAGAATGAATCCACTCACTGTGGTGTAAGTCCCCAATATAGAGAACTTCAGCATGTGGGTGTGAAGATTGCAAGGACTCATGGCAAGAGAACAGATATTCAAAGAAATACACAAAGAGAGTGGATTTTGGAGAGCAGTAGCAGAAGCAAAGGAATATAGTGGTAGTGCAGAGACGGATTTTCAGCCAGATTATATCAAAGTCAGGAGATTCAAGGTCCATGAGCCTTGCAATAGGAGCGTTAGTGTTGCAGAAGGCACAGACCCCACCTTTGGAACGGAAATGAGTATACAGGTTCTAGTGATTGATTTGAAATGGGTCCGTGGAAGCATGGCTAGACAGCTGGGCTGCAGAGAGAAGGAGGAGGTTAGGGATGGATGTACCCAAATGCTGTTCCAGAGACGAAAGATTAGAGTTCAGACCTCGAAAGCTTGCATAGTGAAGAGTGAAAGAAGCAGTTCTATTAGAAGGTGCAAGGTAAAGGGCAGAACTATTACTACCACCAACATGTCTACCCTCACGCCAATAGTGGAGTCAACAAAATGCCCGGAGATTTTTAGCATCCCTCTATGTCGGATACTGAAGGCCATAAGCTGTGGACCTTCCATTAGTGTGGCAAAAATAAGGAAATAGAAAGCAAAAAGGAACAGATATGAGGAGTGTTGTGACTTGTCAAATGTAAGGGGATAGTAAGAGATGTGTAATGAATACACCAGAATATTCGGTGTAGATATAGGCATAAGGAAAGAGCCGTGCCCAAAGGAAGACTCAACCTAGCTAGAGCTGTCTGGACCAGTCCTAATTGAATCAATAATACCTTCAGTCGTAGTATTTCAATGGCAGGCTGATGCCATGGCCAACCTACTAAGCATAAATGATGATGGTTTGCATGTAACTGGAGGTTAGGTGACACAACTGTACTAGGATTACCTACAACTGTGTCAATTAAAAAGGAAATACGGTGCACAGTACAGTGCAATTATACAGTACTAAAATGAAAGTAAAATAAAGATAAACAAAATTGATATCAAGTCAAAAGCATATTATATAATTAATGAAATACTAATCCATATTTAGACAGTCAATACAACAAAGTAAAGAGGACTGCATTAATAAAAATTACAAAGGAATGTTAAATATAATGTAACTACATTAAATTGCAGCAGCAGCACACACACACACACACACACACACACACAAAAAATATATATATATATATATATATATATATATATATATATATATATATATATATATATATATATATATATATATATATATATATATATATATATATATATATATATATATATATATCCAAGCAAGCACATTACATATGTGAAAACATATATATATTATTCATATATATATATATATATATATATATATATATATATATATATATATATATATATATATATATATATATATATATATATATATATATATATATATATATATATATCCAAGACTGAACCACACAAATGTAATGAAAACAAAAGAATTACAGTAATCCCTCGCTATTTTGCGGTTCACCTATCGCGGATTCAGTGCATCACAGATTTTTTTTTTTTTTTTTTTGTGCAAAAAAAAAAAAATAATAATAATAACAATAATAATAATAATAATAATAATAATAATAATAATATTGTGCCACGAGGATGGGCCAAAAAATGATAAAATAAGACAGCCTTTATCAGGCTGTAAAGAGAAACAGATGGAGAGTGTAATGACCTGTCAGATTTGAAGGGATTATAAAAGATGTGTAATGAATATCCAGCTCTCTGCTGGGTTTTAATATACCTCTGCATTACTTTCATGATGTCTATTCCAATAGTTCTCCTTAGATCTTATTATTATTATTATCATTATTAATATTATTATTATTATTATTGTTACTATTATTGGTGAAAATAATTTTCCTTGATGATGATTGTGGAGATTATTATTATCATTATCATTATTATTATTATTATCAAGGGCTCATCATTGCTTGTACATCTGTTGATTTATTTACTTTGATAACTGTGTACAGTGCCCCTCCCTAGTTTGCTGGGACAAAGAGAGTGTGGGGGGTTGGGTAGAATAGAATATTGGAGAGAGAGAGAGAGAGAGAGAGAGAGAGAGAGAGAGAGAGAGAGAGAGAGAGAGAGAGAGAGAGAGAGAGAGAGAGAGAGAGAGAGAGAGAGAGAGAGAGAGAGAGAGAGAGAGAGAGAGAGAGAGAGAGAGAGAGAGAGAGAGAGAGAATCTTTAATTAACTCTTGTTCATTCAACCAAAACTACATTATTTATTGTAAAAATAATGGTTTAATTACAAATTCGTAATAATAATAATTATAATAATAATAATAATAATAATAATAATAATAATTATCATCTCCACAATCATCATCAAAGGAAAATTATTGTTGCCAATAATAATAATAAGATCTAAGGAGAAATTTTGGAATAGACATCATGAAAGTAATGCAAAGGTATATTAAAACCCAGCAGAGAGCTGGATATTCATTACACATCTTTTATAATCCCTTCACATCTGACAGGTCATTACACTCTCCATCTGTTTCTCTTTATAGCCTGATAAAGGCTGTTTTATTTTATCATTTTGGCCCGTCCTGGTGTCATAATCATCTTAAAAAAAAATAAATAAATAAATAAAATAAAATAAAATAAAATAAAATAAAATATATATATATATATATATATATATATATATATATATATATATATATATATATATATATATATATATATATATATATATATATTAGGTGTTCCTACTTCGCGGAAATTCACCTATCACGGCCGGTCTCTGAACCGAACCCCCGCGATAAACGAGGGATTACTGTATATACACACTGTACACAGTAAGTATTAGTATGTAACATGGAGTATGCGAACAAAAAGTAAGTACTGTACAGTAAAGGGGGTCCTCATTTAATGTTAGGGTTCTGTTCCTGATAGCTGACTTAAGTCAGTTTCAGCGTAAGTCGCAACACTCATAAATTCGAACCTAGGTCACTCAACCTATGCTAAAAATAAATAATTTAAAATATTGGAAAGAAAATATATGTTTTTAATCTATGATAAAAAAAAAATACTAAAACTAAACTTAATAGTCCTGCTTACCTTTAAAATGTATCAATAGTAAAATTACACTACAGTACAGTGCATTATAGCTTACCTTTACTTGTGTGGTTGGCTTGCACACTGGAGGGGGCATTTTTAGGGAGGGAGAGACTGGCTTATTCCAGCGCGGTTTACTACTTCAGTTTTAATTTCCCTGGTGATGGCTTTTCTTTTCTTAGTGGCACTGCCATCAGAACTATCACTATCGAGAAAACACAACAAGAGAGCAGAGGAAAACCCTAGGCACAATGTGGCGGGTGGGAATATACTGAGCGGTGGTTCTTCTTTCTTTTCTAATGCCGCATGACACCATATTCGTACACTACATTCAACAAACTATTTTGTATAAAATTGTATTTACGGATGATTTTTTTTTTAAATTAAATATGATTCTTCAATATAACCAAATATATAAATAAAGCAATTAACTTGATAAATACGAATACAGCTATGTTAATAGCTGTGTATTTCAAATAAAAATCATATTTGCAGCAGCATTTTTTTTAATTCCATAAAATCCTTGAATATGACCAAATATATAAACAAATAAATAAATAAATCCATTAAATTGATAAATATGAATACAGCAGTACTGCTAGCTGTGCATTCCTCCACCTCGCTCACAAACTGTTAAGTGAGCACGGTTTGAATTTACTGAACCAGCCAGGTAGGTCGAAAAATTAATTTAGTAATTATTTATTGGCCTCTGATGTAACTCGGAACAACGTTATACGAGGACCTACTGTATATACTCTATAAGTAATTTCACGCAATCCATCTTCAGACCAAAGATAAGTGATTTGAAAAAGAATGTAAAAACTAATACAGAAGTAGTAGCATTCTTTATATAGCATAGAGTAATGGCTATGAAAGGAGAGTAAGCGTACTGTATACAAATCAAACATACAAGGTGATATACTAGATTTTAAGGCAAATGCAATGAAATAAGGAAACTAATATTTTAGCATTAATCATGCTGTGAAGACAATTCAGAACTTGAGAAATATCTATAAAATTATAAACAGCTTCACAAAAACTACCTTATACACAAAGTAAACTTAAATTTCAATTATCATTACATTTTCCATAGACACTAGAACAGTGGCAACAACTGCGAGACTAGTTTAGAAAAAAATTTCAGGAGCTGAATACGGCACATGATGCCATGAGAACTTCCTTTGCAGATGCATTAATGGGGAATGTGGCAGTAATAGAGTCTGTGAGGGTGGTGGCACTGGAAAACATACAAACGGTTGACTATAAAGAAAGAGTAATAGAAAAAATGAAAGACGTTGTGATGGAAAGGGAAAATCCACTGATTAAACTGGCACTTCATAAAGAGAAGACAGTGGTAATCTCAGGCATAAGTGAATCACAGGAGTCAACAAATCAGGGGAGACTTGAAGAAAATAAAGCTAGGATTTTAGACCTGATAAGGAAGCTTGGAGTGTTATGTAGTCCAGAGGATATTGTAAACATTCACCAACTAGGTAAATATTCTAGGGAGGGAAAGCAAAGACAAATGAAAGTGACCTTTGAGAGAGGGGACGCATATAGAGTAATATTGATGAGAAAAAACCTAAAAGACCTTCAAGAATTCAAAACAGTGTTCATTAGACCATACAGAACACAGGAAGAGATGGAAAGGATAAAAAAACTTGTTCCAAGAGGCTAGAAGGTTAAATGAGGAAAGGATTGAAGAAGAGAAGAAAAATTTTTGTTTCAGAGTTCTTCCAGACAAAATGGGGATAAAGAAGATAATGCAAGAAGATCAGGGATGAGGCCTCAATAAGAGTGCTGTACACAAATGCTGATGGAATAGCTGGTAAGGCAGTAGAATTAAAGGACAGGATTCACAACAGTCAAGCAGATATAGTAGCGGTCACAGAGACTAAGTTAAATGAGGACATAAACAGTGTCACAGTTATTCCTAAAGGCTTCAGAATATTAAGGGTTGAAGATCTGAGGGGACTGGGGGAGGGATAGCAGTGCTCATAAGTGAAAGATTTCAGGTTGAAGAAATAAACATTGCTATAGAAAGTGAGTTCAAGGAATTTCTTGTTGCTCGCATAAATATTGGGTCAGAGAGCATTATAATAACTTGTATATAACCCACCAAGGAACCAACATAGGCTAGAAGTTTATGAGGAAAATCATATAGGTACTATTGAAGTCATAAACTCAGTTGTTATTGCACGAGTGAAAAAAATATAGGATTTTGATTATGGGAGATTTTAATCATTGGATAAATCTTGACCAACACAGTGGGGAGGACTCATTCAGGGCAAGATTCCTAGATTGTGTACAGGGAAATTTTCTACATCAACATGAACTGCAACCAACGAGGGCCAGGGGTGGGGATGAGCCATCGCTGCTTGATCTAGTATTCACAGATAATGTGTTGGATATTGAAAAACTTGACTATGAAGCACCAATTGTAAAGAGGGACCAGTGTGCGGCTGTTGATGCAGTATATCATTGAAGATATTCTGCCTGAAAGTAGAGGCACTGAGGAGCACGAGGAGGAACTAGATGAAAGGGGATTACATCAAGATTAATGAGATTTTTACAGTATTTGACAGGAGAACCTTATTTAACAGCAAATGTGGACAAGATATGTACAACATCTTTTGTGAGGAGTTATTCATGCCAGAGAGAAATGGTTCAATAATGAGTGTAAGAGAGCTAAGGAGTGGAGAGATAAATGCTGGAAAAGGTATAGGAGGAGAAAAAACATAAATGCCTGGCAGACTTATAAAAGAGCAAGAACTGATTACTCAAGTAAAAGAAGAGAGGAAGAGAAAGACAATGAAAGGGATATCACAAGGAATGATAATGAAAATCCCAAACTTTTCCACAGCTTTATCAGAGGCAAACTGAAGGTAAAAGAACAGGTTCTAAAGTAAAGAGAGCAGATGGAAGCTTCACTGAGACAGATGAAGAGATCTGTGAGGAATTGAACAAGGAGTTTCAGTCAGTATTTACAGTAGTAAATACCCACTCCCTCAGATTGCAGAGACAGGAGCTCATGGGCCAGTATTAGAGAACATTAACTTTTCAGCCAGAGGTATGCAAAGCACTGATGGAGTTATATGCCCATAAAGCTACAGGTCTTGATGATATATCCCTTCATGTACTTAAGAAATG
>JAXCGZ010019748.1:2500-7500 GCA_037179515.1 Halocaridina rubra
AGATTAGCAACATTAAATAAAATTAAAATAATGGCATTTCAAATTATTTATGCCGTATATGGTATAGAGAACCCGAAATTTAGGACTGATTTTTGTTTTAATCCTACAAAGAAAAAATTTAAGTATGAAAATAAATACGTGTGTGGACAAAATATATGCATGTGTGTACTTTTTTTTCCCTACAACAAAGCTGTAGAATTATCTTTCATTTTATTCTTATCTAAGATTTATCACAAGGTATCAATTCTGTGTGCGTTTGTGCGTGTTTGTGCATCTGCAGTTGTGTGTGTGCGGGTATTTGTCTGGGAAGGAGCTGTGTATGTGCGTGTGTTTGTATGTAAGTGTATGTGTTGCTCTGTATTTAGGATGTACATGTGTATATGCGCGTCTGTTTCTGTATGTGGTTTTCGTATATGTGTATGCGTATGCGTGTGGGTAATTCCGTATATTTCTATATATGTGTGTGTGTGTGTGTGTGTGTGTGTGTGTGTGTGTGTGTGTGTGTGTGTGTGTGTGTGTGTGTGTGTGTGTGTGTGTGTGTGTGTGTGTTGAAGTGCAGTCAGGGGGAAAAGTGAAGCTTGTCTTCACTGGACAACCACAAGACAGGTGTTAAGAACCCGTTTTTCTGAACCAAGTCTCGCCAGATTATATATTGTTCAGTCTCCATATAGAGCCTAAATAAAGTAAATAATTATTTTTTTTAAATGATGAATGTATTTTTTTTATTCTTCATCTTTGAAGCATTGTGTGTTGATGCGATATTTTTCCATATATAAAGCGTTATTACTTTACACGCCATTGTTCATTATGTGTAACCGAAAAATATGTTTCCATTTATGAATAATTATATATATATTTTCGTTCTTCGTGTTATTCATATCGCCTAATCGATATATATATATATATATATATATATATATATATATATATATATATATATATATATATATATATATATATATATATATATATATATAATATATATATATATATATATATATATATATATATATATATATATATATATATATATATATATATATATATATATATATATATATATGACATTAAGCATTACGTATATAAACTCTTCTCATGTTCACACTCAAAACGAAGACGTTACTTTTTGCATATCTTCTAAGTTAATTTCTTGTATTCTGTCCTCATCGTCTTATTTCCATAATGTTTAATCTGACGCTGTACTACATTCCCGTATGTAAATAGCATTAAGGAGTTTACAATGTGTCAAGCTTCTATTGTTCATTTTTACATTGTCTAGCCTAACAATAAATTTGCACAAATATATTAAACATATTTCAGCCTGAATTATGCCTAATAGAATGATATATTTCCATAAAGATACTCGTATAAGAAATATTATTCCTATTTTTTCTCCTTCCTTCACTGTTAGTAACGTACCGATATATTTTTATAAATATATTCAATATTGAACCTATCTGCACTGCACTCAGCATCTAATCCAGCAATATATATATGAAAATATATTGGATATTATTCCTCCCTTCTTTATCTTTATATTCAGTCTAATGATATATATATATATATATATATATATATATATATATATATATATATATATATATATATATATATATATATATATATATATATATATATATTTAATATGTTGAATGTTACATATATTTTACTTTCCCACATTCATATTTTATTAATTGATATATTTGTTTTGAATATATTAACTATTAAATCATTTTCACTCTCTATCAATCTTGTCCAATAGAGGGATTTATTTGCTTAAATAACTTTCACCTTTTAATTTCAAAACCCATCCTTCATTTTCATAATGTTTCATCCCTTGGATTTAGCTCTCTCCATTGTAGATACTAGTTTTTGTACCAACTAACAATCCTGCATTTTTGCGGTACACGCCTTACTTTTTGCTACAACAACAGTGGGATCTGCAGATGTCCCAAGACACCGCAATTTAAGCCAGAGATTATGTGAGGGAGTCTATATTGTATGTAAATGAGTCCTTTTTTTTCCTTATGATGAGATTTATAAAGTCGAGCCTCACTGTAGAATAACCTTGCCCGTCTACCTTGTGGGTGACACAAGCAGGGTGGTAGAGGGGGCGAAATTGGCAACCCTTTTAGCCCCAAGGAGCTAAAGGGAATAGCTGAGTTATGTGTGGATCTTGGTGAATGCGTGTTTCTTGGCTTGGCCACCCCCTTACAATGGGGAATGGTGCCATGTATATATATATATATATATATATATATATATATATATATATATATATATATATATATATATATATATATATATATATATATATATATATATATATATGTATATATATATATATATATATATATATATATATATATATATATATATATATATATATATATATATATATATATATATATATATATGAGGTCGCTGTCGCTCACTAGAATATTGGAAGCTTGTGTTTGGATTTGGGTGTAAATTTTAAGGCCAAATACCTTTCCTGGCATCAACCCTCACCATATATCCAGGTACCGAATTGAACTGACTTGCTCCTCCAGTGACATAAAATACTCTATGTTTCACCATTTTGCGATAAATCATTGAACTTTCACCCAGGAAGCTCCGAGGTCGCATTTTCGATCAGTGGTTGACACTGGTAATGAATAGAGAGTATTTGACCAAGAAAAACTCTACAGCCCATCGTGGGAGTGAAATTGGGACCTCTTAGGTGGTAGACAGCCTAGCTATCTACTGAACAGCCACAAAATAAATATGGTGAATTTAATTTACATGACATTTGGCTACATTTTACAGGAGGCCTAATTAATAAATTTTCTCCCAGTTTTTAGGCCTAAACGGTTATTTAATACCTGTCCCATCTAAGCCACGCTACATTCCCCTATCCATTGAAGAACAAGGCCTAATCATGTCAAGATCTAAAAAGGGGTTCCCAGTTTGGGGAATGCGAGCAGCTTCTTAATCTCACGAATTAATGCATTTAGGAAACAGATTATCTGGTTTTTGTAATGAAGTTAATCCGTTCATCGTTGCTCCCCGACTTATAGTCTTTGCAAAATAAATCAGTACTTAAAATAATTATAATAATAATAACAACAATAAGCAATGATAAGGTATAATTATTTGTATTTATAAATTAAATGATATTAATTAACTAATGTTAGTGGTAACAAAAATTATTATTATTATTATTATTATTATTATTATTATTATTATTATTATTATTATTATTATTATTATGATTAATATTATTATTATGATTATTATCGATTATTATTAGTATGTATTAGTATTATTATTATTATTATTATTATTATTAGTAGTAGTAGTAGTAGTAGTAGTAGTAGTAGTAGTAGTAGTAGTAGTAGTAGTAGTAGTAGTTGAAGAAGAAGAAGAAGAAGAAGAAGAAGAAGAAGAAGAAGACGCTGTAGGAATAAAAAGGTGGAGTAGGAAGTAGATGGAGAAAGTTGAAATATGAACAGAAGCCGAAAGACGGGAGTAGAGGGATGGAAAGGGGAAGGGAGGAGGGGGAAACCTCTCCAACCACTTTAAAGTTCAAGGTCACGAATCCCGAGGAAATCGTGAATGAATTATTTTTAGAGACATTTATGGAAATCATACACTTATCTATTTCTAGGTTAATTGCGTACAGGGTAAAGAGAGTTTTTTTCTTTGTTTGCTTATGTATGTATGTATATATATATATATATATATATATATATATATATATATATATATA
Organism: Halocaridina rubra; assembly: GCA_037179515.1. Taxonomy (NCBI): domain Eukaryota; kingdom Metazoa; phylum Arthropoda; class Malacostraca; order Decapoda; family Atyidae; genus Halocaridina; species Halocaridina rubra. The sequence goes on from JAXCGZ010019748.1 coordinate 6,252, forward strand.
TATATATATATATATATATATATATATATATATATATATATATATATATATATATATATATATATATATATATATATATATATATATATATATATATTTATATATATATATATATATATATATATATATATATATATATATATATATATATATATATATATATATATATATATATATATATATATTCCATCAGGAGTAAATTTTATAAAATTTATGTTTAGTATTTTGCATACTTGAAGGGTTAACTTCACAGTGGATTTGATAAGATTTTTAAAAAGCACAATATATAATTCTGACATTTTTATACAACTTAATAACATCCCACATAAGAAGAAGTAAAATACATATATATAAATACATATATATAAATATACATATATATAAATATATATAAATATATATATATATATATATATATATATATATATATATATATATATATATATATATATATATATATATATATAAACTTCAATCATTATGATATTTTTTGAAGCATATGCAACTGAATGTATGAGAGTTCATTCAACAAGTATGTTCAGTATATACAGCATATTGCAGTAAAGGGATCAAGGTTGGCAAAATATCTTCAAGAGCTGGAGGTTTGGAGAAGATAAAAATAAGAGTCACCATTCTCTTATAAGTGATATATATATATATATATATATATATATATATATATATATATATATATATATATATATATATATATATATATATATATATATATATATATATATATATATATATATATACATATATAAGCTAGGAGTCGAACCTACAACACAGTTGACAATTTATAAGTGTCCATGGTTATTAATGGCTTTGTCCCTACTTTAGTACAACAGTTTCACAATTAACTACATCTGGAGCCTGTGATATTGTATTGCCCCTAAAAACATTTACCATTTTATTCATGATTATAACTAAATCATACACGTTAGATTGTAAATATGATTATTTATGTTATATATATATATATATATATATATATATATATATATATATATATATATATATATATATATATAAATGTAAGTTTTTGTCGCGAATGGGAAGCCCTTGCAATTCAGACAAGACAAAGGGTACTCACCTCTCCTGGAACCTTCTGGATCTAGGAGCTTCTTCGACGAGAGCTCCAACTATCGCACGAAGGAACGAGGCACACACAGGAGCTACTTCAGCAGTGCCTTCAGTGTTGGCCTTGACGTGCTTCGAGAGACACGAAGGCGGCGACTGACCCCAAGAT
>JAXCGZ010019748.1:17500-25000 GCA_037179515.1 Halocaridina rubra
TCCCTTGCATAGAATAAACAGCATCTTTTCAGATGTCGTAAACAGGTCTACTCAGGAGGAAAGAAAACACAGAGAGAGAGAGAGAGAGAGAGAGAGAGAGAGAGAGAGAGAGAGAGAGAGAGAGAGAGAGAGAGGAGAGAGAGAGAGAGAGAGAGAGAGAGAGAGAGAGAGAGAGAGAGAGAGAGAGAAGTACCCAACTCGTTGAGTTTATGAGATACGCAAAAAAAAAATTCTTTTTTTTTTTAATAAAGGTATATGACCCAGCTTGCCATTAGCCTCTCGGGAAAGCGAGTTTTGTCCTTGAGTGAATCTTGAAATTATGAACTGTGAATACAAATGAAGGAAATTCAAAGGAGGAAGGACTACGCCACTTATTAAGGGTTAGGAAGAGAGAGAAGTAGTGAAGGAGAGAGGAGGAGGAAGAGGAGAAGGAAGAGGAGGAGAGTAGCAGCGCAAAGAAGGAAGAGCACAAATGAGCAGAAGAGTAAGAGGAGAGAAAGAAATATATAAGAATTTAAAAAGGAGGAGGAGGAGGAAATTAAAAGACAGCTAAGAGAAGAAAAACTATTAAGAAATGTAGCAAGGGCAGGCACTCAGGGTAAGGATTACATCTGCCAAAACAAGTCCTTTGCAAGAAGGCAACCGTCCTAGCCCTTGGTTGAAGAGGGAATCCGTGACGTAAAACCGGAAAAAACATTAAGTACTGTTCGCGAAGGTATAAGGAAGAGGAAAGGCCGAATAGTAAGAGAAGGTTGAGGAAAATTAAGAAACTGAAGTGTGATAGGAACGTGACCAAGAATAAGATTTAGAAGAGAAGATGAAGGAACCAAAAATGAGGAGGAAGAGAAAGAAGAGTACAAGAATGAGGGAGGGACAAATAGGAGAGGGGGAAAGGTAAGAAACGAAAGAAGAAAATGGAAAAGAAGAATCTTTCAAGGTTATTAACCTAGCTCTCAGGGTGTTGTTGAGTCTCTTGAATCCACTAGTGTGTGAGGCCGTGTGTATGTGTGCGCATGTGTGTGTGCGTGTGTGGCTGTCTGTTTGTGTATATTCATGTATGTGTATGAAAGAGAAAGAGAGAGAGAGAGAGAGAGAGAGAGAGAGAGAGAGAGAGAGAGAGAGAGAGAGAGAGAGAGAGAGAAATAATATATATATATATATATATATATATATATATATATATATATATATATATATATATATATATATATATATATATATATATATATATATATATATATGTAGGATGAGTATCTTTGTCCTCGTCAAAGCCTGATCTTATGAAAAGACTGTTCCATCGTAGACTATCTACCAAGTAGTCCCCTTGAGGAGGGGTAAGATTACAGCCTCTGTTTTCTCCTGCGCATCGTGAAAGTCGGCTAAATGGGGCACGACGAAGGGACTTGAAATCCCCCTCCTTTTGTAGGCTATTTTCTTCTGACATTTAGGCATAATTTTTGCTTTGACTCAGCCTTCCCCTTTCAATGGGAGTTATGTCTTTTATATATAGAAAAAACATAGGTTCTGTTGAGATATATCACGAATCATGTAAAGAAATCGAACACGGAATCTCCTGGGTATGAGACCAGGTGCTAATAACTCCTGTGCCGAAACGTATCCTCGAATATGTTAACATGTAAATAAATAATTATATTATGTTGTTTTATACATAGCATAATAAGTTAGTGTCTTACTAACTTAGAAAATGGTTAGATAAGTAGCTGAAAAAATCAAATAAAGATAAGTAGGAAAGAAACAAGTACTATAAGAAAATAACTTCATAGATGAATAAATAAATGAGTGCGTCACTTCTCAAATATAAGTCTTGAAAATTTGTAAAGAAATAGAAACGTAAATTTATAAGTAAATTGGTAAATGAATTAGTAAAGACAAAATAATTAATTATATAAATAAATAAAGAACAATTATCAAAATATGTAAATAAATAAATAAATAAATAAATAAATAAATAAATAAATAAATAAATAAATAAATAAATAAATAAATAAATAAATAAATAAAATTATATTTAAATTATCAACTGGTGAACACCTTTCCAGGAAAGATAAGCGAGCGCTGAGTAGCAATTCCAGTCTGCTTCAAAAAAGGTGCTGGAGGGGGGGGCGGGGATGAGGTGTAAGGGGGGTAAGGCGTTGCTTTGGGTTCTGGACTGTAATTAAGCTTCAAGCAAGAATAGATTTTAATTTTGGTAAAGGAGAAAGAGGAGTTAGAAGAGGGGGGGACAAGAGGAGAGGTAAGTGGTTCTTATAGGTATAAATTTCAGTGTTGGTAAAGATAAAGAGGACTAAGAGGAGGAAGGAGAGTAAGAAGAATTAAGGGTGAATGGAATAATGGAAAGAAAAGGCATAAGAGAGATCAAGAGGAAAGAAATATTATTGAAAAAGAATTGATTAGGTTCTATTGGAAGAAGCTAAAGCAAAAGGTGGAGGAGAAGGAGGAAGGGGAATAATTAGAAAGATGGCAAAGAAAATGATAAGGAATAAGATAAAGAGAGATAAGAGAGAATGTTGATGAATTTGAGGAAAAACAAGGAAGGGCAATATGGATAAAAAAAGAGGAGAAAATTAATAGAATGAGAAGGAATAGGAGGTATCAGGAGGTGAGTTTGAAGAGGAGACATTGGGGCTCTTATAGTGATAGAATTCCCATCTTGGTAAATCATATGGTGGAGGATGCTTAACTAAGAGGAATGAGGCAGAATAAGAAGACTCAAGAGTTGAAGGGCCAGTAGGAAAAAAATATTCTTTTAGGATAATTTAATTTTGTGAAAAAAAGCAAGTAAAAGAACTAAGAAAACTGAAGAGACTGAGAAAGATTCTCCAAGAACTACATAGAGGGGAAAAGGGAAGAGTACAGGTCCCTTATAAACTCAATGATAACTCCTTAAGATGTGTGAGGTGAATGGTAGAACAATATCTTCTAGAACTGGTCCTCCCATAAGTGTGCAAATGCCCAATCCAAAATGAATATATAAAAAGACTAAAAAGAGAATATATTATAAAACTACACAAAAAAGGAGATAGAAGAACATATCTCGAAAAGTCAATATAAATAATTATATTAAATGAAAATTATAAGAATAATAACTTAGTTGGGAGAATAATATGGCAGTAAATATGGAAAAGTATAAAACTATAGAATGAAGGAATGAAGAAATTTAGGAGAATATGACAAGAATCTCGAAGAATAAGAAGAAAAAGAAGAAGAAGAAACGTATTGACTATTTCATTAAATTGATGCCCCGAGCCTTACTAGAGAGAGAGAGAGAGAAAGAGAGAGAGAGAGAGAGAAGAGAGAGAGAGAGAGAGAGAGAGAGGAGGAGAGGAGAGAGAGAGAGAGGGAGAGAGAGGAGAGAGAGAGAGAGAGAGAGAGAGAGAGAGAGAGAGAGAGAGAGAGAGAGAGAGAGAGAGAGAGGAGAGAGAATTTATTTCAAAATTAACTAGTCATGCATTTCATCCCAGAGAAAAAGCTGTTAAAAAGCTTTTGACACCAGCTATGACAGGTTGATTACGGTGCAATGAAAGAGTTGTGGTATAGATAGGTGCTCTCTTCAAACCTTCCTTCAATTCAAATTATTTTTTATTTGTCTAAAATATATATATATATATATATATATATATATATATATATATATATATATATATATATATATATATATATATATATATATATATATATATATATTTTATTTATTTTTTTTTTTTTTTTTTTTATGGTGTGACATCGTTACATTCAATTTTTTCCCTCATCTATGAGTGTGACGAAGGAAAAGAAAAAAGTTAAGGACAAGGCAGAGATGAGGTAATGTCACACAAAGGAAAACGACAGACAGAAAAACAGTCAAAATACAGAGGACTCAGAGATATGTAGGAATAGGCCCTGAGATGACGATAGATCTGCTTTTTGAAGGATGATAGGTCATAAGAATTAGGAAAGACAGGAGGAAGAGAGTTCCAGAGTCTGGAGGTAGATGGGAAGAAGCAGTAGCTGCACCGACCAATCCGCGAGCTACAAATCTCCACACAGTACCTGTGAGATGAGGCCGCTTGGCGAGTGTTACACGGCCTCGGCATTGGGAGAGGGATGCAACTTGCCAACTCATTAGAGCAGCGATGGAATAGTAGCGATAGAAAAGAGAAAGGGAAGATACCTTACGGCGAAGAGAGAGGGAATCCAGATTACAAGTAAGAGAAGGATTACTAATGAGTCTGACTGCCTTAGATTCAACCCTATCAAGGAGATAAGTATAAGAAGCATCCCAGATGTGTGAGCAGTATTTTAAGCAGGGACGGATATGACCTTTATAAATTTTAAGTAGCTGTAAAGAGGAAAAGTAATAACGAAAACGAAGCAAAACCCCCAATTTTTTGGATGAAGATTTAGAAATTTGGATTATGTGATTCCCCCAAGACAAGTTAGAGGCTGCATGGATTCCTGATATGTTGATAGAATTAAGAGGGTAAATTTCTTTACTTTCGAAGACAATAGGGTTTTTATGAGGAAAATAAGATAAAGAGATAATTAGAAACTGTGTATTGGAGGCATTGAATTTAACTAAATTTTGAGTGCCCCACTCATACTCTGCTTATCGGAGTTGAAAGTAGAAGAAAGAGTGATACGAGACTGATTACGAGTAGCAAATGAAGGTTGAGAAGAGAAGGCAGAGGAAAAGTGAAGGGTAGAATCATCAGCAAAGGCATGGAGAAGAGAGGAAGATGGGGATTGTAGAAGATCATTGATGAAGAGAAGGAACAGAGTAGGTGAAACAACAGAGCCCTGTGGAACACCACTGGTAAAAGAGAAAGGGCTAGATGTCACACCATCAACAACTACAGATATATATATATATATATATATATATATATATATATATATATATATATATATATATATATATATATATATATATATATATATATATATATATATATATGCATATATATATATATATATATATATATATATATATATATATATATATATATATATATATATATATATATATATATATATATATATGGATTTTCATATGTGCCCTTGGCGATGTATCATGGATAATAAAATATATTGCTATTATTATTATTATTATTATTATTATTATTGTTATTATTATTATTATTATTATTATTATTATTATTATTATTATTATCATTATTATTATTATTATTATTATTTTTATTATTATTATCATTATTATTATTATTATTATTATTATTATTATTATTATTATTATTATTATTATTATTATTATTATTATTATTGTGATTATCATTATTATTCCAGTTTGTAATGGATGAACTTTCACCCACGTGGCCTCAGCGTACCAGAGGATGTTACTAAAAAAGGATGTATTTGGTAAGATAGAAGTTTTCCTCCTATAATGTGAGCGTTCTAGGAAAAAAATACACAAATTAGAAGGGAGTGGAAGGCTTTGTGTCAATACCCCCTCCCAAATTCTTTCCAGACATTGAACATGTTGATGAAGAGTTGGAACGTGTACGATAAGATGTAGTTGTAGCTTTCTTTGACTATTGTAATCCAGTTGTAGCCATCTTGGTGGCTTCATAGGGCATATGCAGAATTATTTTTAGCTTTCTGTTCTGCTATTACCACTACTGCTCCTATTACTACTTCCACTACTACTACTACTACATTTACCACTACCACATCTACTACTTCTACTACCACCACTTCTACTACTACTACTGCTACAAATAATAATAATAATAATAATAATAATAATAATAATAATAATAATAATAATAATAATAATAATAATAATAATAATAATAATAATAATAATAATAATAATAATAATAATAATAATAATAATAATAATAATAATAATATTTAATAATAATAATAATCATCATTATCATCATCATCATCATTATAATAATGATAATAATAATAATAATAATAATAATAATAATAATAATAATAATAATAATAATAATAATAATAATAATAATAATAATAATAATAATAATAATAATAATAATAATATTAATAATAAAAAGTGAAAGAACCACTTTGTCATCATAGCTCGAATAGGTTGCCAGTATGGCTATAGTAAGTTCTAAAATTCTTTGACTCGGAAGCAAATTGGATAACTTCTTGAGCTCACGGCAAACCTTCAATTATTTCCTTATCAACTGTACATAACCTCAGTTTCTCGTTCGACTTTCAAAAGCTTAAAGTCTAGATACTTTACATATTTTACCTCAACTCTGAAACTTTGTCTCGTGGAAGCAATGCAGTGCAGACCTTAACTGGAAAAGACAGTTTCGATATCACAGCTGGTTTTTTCTACCATGACTTTGGCTTTGATACTTATCCTTACCAATTTTGTAACACTAAAAGAGTGAGTGACCTGTCTGTAAGGTTGGTAATTCGCTTACATTCCTTTCATATCTTTTCTTTGTGTGTGTGGGTGTGGGTGTGTGCATGTGTTTGTGTATACTGTCTAAAGGGCTTGATAGTAATGATTTCAGTCAGTATTTTAACATCAAAGATTTCCAACCTCTTTCGTCCACTCGTACCTCGTTAGATTTGCTAGCTGTCTTGTGAGACATTACTTCTGCAGTGAGTGGGAGAAGGACAGGCTCAACTGCAACATCCCTTGACAGTAATATTCCATACGCCATCATACCTTACGCATAATCATCATAAGAAGTTACGCATTGATAAGTATTGATCAAACCCTCAGTTGCCTATACTTACTGTTAAGCAGTGACATCATATAATTCTTGTTTATTAAGACTGAATCCTCTTACCTTAATTGTAATTGATATGCGCCACTTAGAGGCTCCAACCTCCTGAATCATTTGAATCTTGCTTTTCTTGTTAGAAAATGTCTGTGGTAACAGACTGTGCAGTTTTTCTAAATTCTTAATTCTTGGGAATCAAATCAATAATCTTCTCAGATATATTTTGTGCTTGAATATAATCTGCCATGAAAAATCAGCCAGATGAAATTTTGGTACTCAAAGACTTGCTTTGTCGAGTTGAGTGTGCACAGACCTCATTAGCTCGGTGGTAAAGGAAGTAGCTCCTTTTCATCATTGTTTCACATGTTCCCTTTTGACAGAGCTAGAATGAATGCAGTTCTAATGCCGTTTTGCAAGTTGCTGTTGAAGATCTTCATTATACGGTATTGTTCTTGATATGTGCACCCATTCATGTTCCAGATCAAATACAAAAGACGATGTTTGCCACCTGAGATTCTGTTTTTACTATTGCTGTCAGTTTGTGAACTTCTATGGATTCATTCTCTTGCTCCTGCTTGGACAAACACGACCTTGATGCAATAACTGCTTCCAGAAGGCGATTTCCAAAGTCCCTTATTTCAATATGTGTCGATTCAAAAATATCTTTTGCTTTGATATTCAGGTTTCATTGCTAGGTAAGACTTTCTTCAATATGGGTAGTATCCAAAATATGTTCTGTTGCAGCTTACACTTCTGCTAATGCTACTGT
>JAXCGZ010019748.1:35000-36465 GCA_037179515.1 Halocaridina rubra
ATATCAGTCATGAATATAATAAAATACCTAGAGAATCAATAAATTGTTACCAAAGTACTTCCAGAAGACTGGAAACATGGAATTGTTTGAACAATATTCAAACAGGGAGACAGTGAGGATCCAAATGATCACAAACCTATTACCCTTATAGGAATACATGTAAAAAAATCATATGTTTTCGAAATCTCAACACCGTTTAGGAAAGGTCTGTCTGCACAAAATACAGTAATAAAAGTCACTGATACATTCTGCAGAAATATAGATGATAAGAATGAGATATCATTGTTTTCCCTTTGTGAACCTTCCAGTATTTTTGACAGTCTCTCGTCCAGTCCTTTTAAGGAATATGTAAGCTTCACAAATCGATAATTTCTGAATTAATAGCTATCTGACCAATAGCATACGGTCAGTAAAATAGGAAAACATATCATCCAACCTCTCTCTTATATTTGGCGTCCATCAAGGTTCAGTTCTCGGTTAATTTCTTTCCAGTATATTTATAAACGATATACAAATTGTTGCTCAAAACATCATGCTTATGCAATCTGCAGATGATGCCAAGGTTCTTCTCTCCAATTGAAAGAGACATCCATTTCTTCACAAGATAGGAAATTAAGTATAAATTCCAGTAAAATATAATTCATATACATGGGATCAAGAGCTTATCTAAATCACATGTCCAGAGACAGAGCAATTAAAGTAGGATCTCTTTTTAGTCCATTTCCTTATCTTAGGAGCCTGGTGCCAATCCTTGAATGTCATATATCATTTGAATATCATGTCGAAACTGTGTTTTTACATTAGCAAACTGTATGCTCTTCTTCTCAAATCGAAATTTAAGATTTATTTTACTGACACTGTGGGTGAATAATAGAGGAAAGCTCTAGTACTTAGTTACATATCCTCTTGTCCAGTAATATGGAGCGGCTGTAATAAAAGTATTATCAAGCCGGGTCCATAAGATTAAAAAATTTTGCTGCTAACATCACTGTTGGTTATGGCAAGAAGACTGACCAGGCAACAACAACTATTTGGGAGCTAAATTGGCTCAAGGTAGACGACTAAACTAAATATGAAATAATGTTTATGTACAAGTTAAGAAAAAGTTCAACATACACTCAGGGTAACGATTACATCTGCTAAAACAAGTCCTTCGCAAGAAGGCAACCGTCCTAGCCCTTAGTATAAAAGGGAGTTCGTGACGTACAACTGAAACCAAACCAATCAGAATGTGTCATTCAGATTAATAGCGTTACTCGTTCTGCGGAAGGAAATACCCGACATTAACAAAAACTTGTGATTCCAAGAACAAGTTAGGACACAGAGCCCTGTCTGTCAGGGGTCTCAACCTTCGGAACACACTGCCAAAGGATGTAATTGAATCATCAATCAAAAAGACACAGAGAATATATTGTAGTGATTGAATGGGAAATTTCGTTGTACTATCGAACCTAGTTTGTTATGG
>JAXCGZ010019749.1:0-15000 GCA_037179515.1 Halocaridina rubra
CTGCAACTTCCTTCTTTCACACACTAATAAACTCAGTAAACAAATTATGCAATTTATATTCAGTATCAGCCACCGATACAGAATCATATGCAAATGGGAACTGACTCAATTTCCAAAACCTTCCATCCTCACCCACTAGCTCCAAGCCTATGTCTAATACTCTTTCATTTACTTCCCTTGCCACTCCATCCATATGCGCATTAAACAACCATGGTGACATTACACAACCTTGACGTAACCCAAAAGTCATCTCAAGCCAATCACTCATACCATTCCCAACTCTCATGCATGCTCTGTTATTCATGGAAAAACTCTTCTCCGCATTCAACAAATTTCCACTTATTCCATATAGTAACACCCTCCACAACCCCTCTCTATCTACCCTGTTATATGCTTTCTCTAAATCCATAAGGGCCCAAAAGGTGTCCCTACCTTTCTCCAAGACACTTGTCTTGCCACAATCTCCTGATCCACACATCCTCTTCCTCTCCTGAAGCCACACTGTTCTTCCACAATCAATCTCTCAGTACCTCTTCTAATTCTCTCGATTAACAGTCTTCCACATACCTTACCAACTGCAATCAACAAACTAATTCCCTTAAAACTACTACACTCGTACTTATCTCCCTTCCCTTTGTAGAGTGGAACTACACATGCTCTCCTCCAAACAACTGGAACCCTCCTTTTTCTGAAACATACACTGAACAACCTAATCATCCATTCTACTAATGCGTTCCAACCTTCTGACAAGCTTTCAGCATGACACCCATCTATCCCTGGTGTTTTACCTGTTTTTGTTGCTCTCAATGCCAAAAGTACCTCCCCTTTTGTTATATCTCTATCATGCTTGTCTCCTAACAGTGCCATTTTCCATTTGTTTTCCACAGCTAAAATCTTTGCCTCTCTATCTTCTTCCTCATTCAACAGGTTCTTGAAATTTCAGCCATCTCTGTCTCACCTTTATATCATCCACTAGCAATTGTCCATCTGCTCCTTTCACCCTCTCCTCCCTACCACATTCACCTTTCCTCAGTCTTTTCACTTCCTTCCAAAACATCTTTTTTTTTAAATTTCAAAATTCTCAGACAAGCATCTGAACCACATTGCATCTGCTTCTCTCTTTGCCTTCCTCACCATGTGCTTGGTTAACCTTCTCTCTGCATAATAACTTTCATATGTCTCTACATTACCTACCTGCAACCATACCTTATAAGCCCGCTTCTTTTCAACCACTACTGCACTCACCTGCTCATTCCACCATTCACTACATTTCCTTTTACTTCCACCAGTTAGTCTCCATCTGCACACTGCCTCAGCACACTTCATAACTTCATCCTGCAAACAGCCCCAATCTTCTTCCACTCCCTCCTCCATTTTCTCTTTCACTACATTCCACACATTTCTCACACTAGCCTTATCCTCACAGTCTACCTCTTTCTTATACAATTCATTTACTTTTAGCAACTCTCTTCTTCTCTAGCTTCTCCTCTCTCTCCACTTCTCTCCCACTCTCACTCTACTTTCCACTAAATATTGATCAGATATTCCACCTCTAGCTCCTTTCAATACATTCACATCCAAAACTTTTCCAATCACCCTCCTGTTCACCACATCATAATCCATTAATGCTCTGTCAACTACTCTTCCATTATCCACTCCGACCCATGTATACTTGTGCACATCCTTCTTTTTAAATACTGAATTAAAAATCAACATCTCTCTCTCTCAATACACATTTCTATCATGCTTTTGTAGATCTGATAAAAATATTTAGTCTTTATTTAAAAAACTAATTTTACTTCTTTTCTTGAACAATTGTAATGTGAATTGCAGATATGATATTACGTGAGTGTAAACATTGCAAACATATTTTATAAAGTCAGTTGTAGGGTAGTAGAATGCTGAATTTTTATTTGGGCGGACATTTGTGAGCAACCAATATACTCTTATTAAAAATTCTCGTGTTTTAAAACTGTCTGCCAAGCTGTATTAACAACAGCCTCTTAGCATGTAGAGGCCTTGCCCGATGTGAGTTGATTGATCACAGAGTTTTTAACAAGTAAGCCCTATTTAGCAGCGAATCAATAGACAATGTATGCCGCCAATGGAGAGATATTGCCTTTGAATTCTGCAGGAACAACAGTTATTATGTTTAGCATGTACCAGTGAAAGCTTCAACAATTATGGAAACTTTTGTTGATGAATGGTTTGCCAGTGTAGGTGCCCAGTTACAATTTGGTGGAATCAGTAGTATGCAACGAGATTAGTGCATTTACCTGCATTATCGGTTCCTACAATTGCACATGTTCCTAATGGCATAATAAAGAAGAAAGAATACTACCACTGAGATTATGTTTGCTCATATTTTATGAACAAAGCGAACCTGAACTTTTTAATAAACTATATAGTAATACTGCCATGTGTGGCAAACCCTCATTTTAATTAGAGGAGATCCAACAGGCTGGCAGGAAATTGAGAGTTTCCAATGATCTTATGAGGCATGCTGTCCTATAAGCGGTCCCAAGCAGGCTTTCAGCAGTTTTAGCATCAAAATTTGAAATGTTTCTACAGACATTATATCAGCTTGCAGAGGAATTAATTTTCACCCCTGGGGATTTCATTAACATTGTGCAATCTGTAACAATGCAACACCGTGCTAGTGTACCGAGACAGACTGTGTCATGTTTACCACGATATTCCCAAGGTATGTATTCTTTTCATCAGAATCAATATCCAAAAGCTTGCCTGGCTCATACATATTTTGGGGTAAATGCTTAATGGTGCAATCCCTGGTACCAGAGGTAGTTTACATCGTCTCATCTACAGATACGATCCTCTTCCAGAGCGCCCTCCACAGCATCCATTCCATCATCACCAGCAGGAAGAGTACAGTTCCTCTGATTCAGGAAAGCTATTAAGGCAGACAGTTGGAAATGAGTGTAATAAATTCTAATTTATGTGATAGTTCCACTCTTTAGGATGATAATACTTCACAGAACAATACTGCACCTCATTCTACTGCTACAAGTTCTTGTCGCCAGGTTCGACTCAGTCAACGCCCAGAATCTATATACTAATAATTTTGTGTTTGTATATTTTATATGTTAATGAAATTATAGTGCACAATTGTATTGGCATGGAGTGTTATAGTGCTATGGCAAACAGCACTCCCTAAATGGCTCTTCAATATTGTGCATGAACGCTCCATGAACCCTAATTTTCATATCAATTTGCATACAGTTGACTCTTTGCAGGCGCTGTTTTTGAGAATCGCACATTATTAATTCATGAATATCGGTATAATATATTTTTGTAGAAATATGGACTTTTGTAAAAATATTTATTCATAACTTGTAAAGAGTAAAGATTATATAGATATATTAATATACACTATTGTCTTATTAGTCCTTTTTGGTGTGGCATCTCTGTAAAGGCATCTCTAACTGGTGTCCGGATATGCAGGAGCCAGTCTGTAGGGCATGGACGTCAGCACGAGGTTGTTAAGCGTTCTCTCTGAGGCTGAGCTGGAGTGGAGAGACGAGGAGAATTAGTGATGTGTCAATTCAAAGGTCCTTGAAGTGCGAGCTGGTCACGTGGAAAGGCGAGGCAAAGCTTTGATATGCCACTCTGAAGGGTCATACATGTGAGAGGCAGCAACGAGATTGGAGTGAAACGAAGATGGCTACATTTAGGAGACTTGAAGAATACTACGAGCAGACTTATTTTATTGATAAAAAATGTTCAGTTTATACACAATTGATGCAGGCTACACAGTAGTGCATAGCTCACTCTGGGAGTAATTATACAGATAAGATCATGTTTATAATCATAAGATCAAGATGCAGCCTGAAGGGTATTTTAGGTATATAAAGATAATAATTAAAATGAATCCTGGGCATAACATTGATTTCTATAGTGATTGTGAATCAGTAAGAAAGACGACGATACAGATCTCAACACTCTGCTGTTTCGTTTTTCCTTTGTAGCTGACTTCTGTTCATCCGTGTGTCACGAGTTCATATTTTTGTTATATATATACACACATAATGACAAATATTATAAACATTATTGGGGATAAAAATTTATTCAACCAGTGGACGGGGAGTTAAGAGCATAGAGCTTTTTCCTGTAAGCACAAAGAGATAATTAGAACTTGGTACATATATATTCTTAGGAACGATAAGTGTCTTAATTCTTGCATGATTAAATCCAATTCGCAAATGTATTACGTATATATTAAATATTTCACAGCTAAAGTTCTCATACTTAAGCTGCTAAGCTTCAAAACTTGCATAGAATCATACTGGAATTAAAGATACTAACTCATTCAGACTCAAGTAAGTAACTTCTCCGACTACCGAAAGCCTGAATGGTTAAAATTCTTACATTTAGACTGCGGCTGATGAAAACTCGAATGATTAAAAACTATTTACAATTATTATCTAGCTAATAAAAATCAGAGTGGTTCTAACAAAAAATTCTTAAGAATTAATTTAGATAATAAAATCACCCAATTGCTAAAAGAGACTACTTTAAAATACCTTCCCTAAATTCTCTAGGATTCGTCATTAGTCTACAACAATATTCAGTAATTGTTGAAGCATAATAAACAGACTTAAAACATAGTTCCATTTTTCTCTCGAGAACAGGGCATTCCTAAAGAGAAAATTCATCAAATAAAATACGAGTACGAAACCTATGTTTGTTTCTAGCTGAGATTCGAGTTTAGGACACGTGCGTTAGGTTCATATTCCAAGTAGGGGCAATCATTTGTTTCAAATTTTCACATATAATAATGTTATTTGATGAGAAAAAATGTGTACTTGGACTCTTGGCAAAAAGCAATTCTTTTAATCATATCCTGATAAAAACTGCACGATTCAACTATTGAAAAATAAAGAGACCATAATAGCAGAGCTTCATCATACCATTCCGTGTAGGGATTGTTTGCTCTTCCCTTGACATTCCTATCATACTTAGTCAACTCCTACAACACACATTCAAATACAAACGAGCGTGCACACACACACACACACACACACACACACACACACACACACACACACACACACACACACACACACACACACACACACACACACACACGGAATACGATGACATAATTTTCCTCTGTTCTAAAAATAAGTAACAAGTACTGTAACAAAAACAAATCTTTTCATTGTTAAAAATGCATATAGTTATGAAATTCATTTAAAGACATATATTAATTACTATTAATATTGTTATGCTGAAAATTATATTATCACAGTGAAAGTGAGTTATTTGTAATTCCTAGAGAGTGATACAGGGTAATTATATATTATATATATTGCATGATCCCGATTTATAAGGACGATCAGCATTTCCTTGTAGCATTTGGCTAATGAGACTATTTGATAAGTATCTTTATGAATAGTGACGACATCGACTCCATCTCCCTCTCTCTCTCTCTCTCTCTCTCTCTCTCTCTCTCTCTCTCTCTCTCTCTCTCTCTCTCTCTCTCTCTCTCTCTCTCTCTCTCTCTCTCTCTCTCTCTCTCTCTCTCTCTCTCTCTCTTCCTTTATCTCTCACCTCCTTCCCACTTTTGATCTCCTTTCTCCAGACAGCTTATACAACTCACTGGTGGATTCTACACATGACTTCTACACGCATTATGTTCTCAGACCACACGTTCCACGTTGCCCTGAGGCCCATTCCTGGACTTTGGATCAGCGTATTGCCCAGGCGGAAAGGACAGCTGTGGATGCTGGACTCTCCTTTCAAAGACAGCCCACCCCTGACCGTCTGCACCAATATCAGTTGGCGAGGGATGATCTAGTTGCCCTGCCGAAGTGTGTGCACACGGAGTATTGGCAGAAATTTACGGATAGTATTAACCATCAGACTAGCGCTGGGACTATGTGGCATCTTATAAGGAAGGCTGTCAAGAAGAAACCCACCTGTGCTCTACACCACAGTCCACTTGAGTACGCTCAGGGCCTCATTACTACCTGGTCAGCACAGTCACAAACTTGCAACCTTCCCGGGAACGTTCAAGAGGCACTCTCCACCCACCGCAGTGTTCGTAACCTCCGCCTAAAGGGTGCATTACTACAGACGGATGAAGAGGATGACATCCCATTCACAGAGGATGAACTACGACGTGCTCTTGCTAGGATTAAGGCTACTGCCCCTGGGGAGGATGGTCTTACATATCAAGTTCTCCGTCTTCTTCAGAAAGTTCCTGGTAACCCCCTACTGCGGCTCTTCAATCTTTGCTTTTGCTTGGGGCATGTGCCCTCTGCCTGGACCAGAAGCACTATTATTCCTCTACCAAAACCTGGAACCGACAAATTTAGGCCTATCTCCCTCACCTCCTGCCTCAGCAAAGTGTTTAAACGCATCCTTCTTGCCCGGCTCATGCACCGTCTACAGGATAAACTCTCCCCCAGTCTTTATGGTTTCCTCCCACAACGCAGCACACATCACTGCCTCGCTGAACTCTACACCCGTCTTTCTCCCACCAGTGTGGTCGCCTTCCTGGACCTCAAATCTGCCTTCGATATAGCCAACAAGGAAATTATTCTTGACCAGCTGGTGGACTTTGGAGTTCGGGGGAACATACTGAAATGGATACGGGGATATCTCTGCAACAGAACATCAAGTGTCCTTTTTAAAGGGTCGTATAGCTCCTATGAACGGTTTGAACTGGGTACTCCTCAGGGGGGTGTGCTAAGTCCTTTTCTATTCAATATCCTTATGCATCGTCTACTCTCCCTCCTTCCTGTCATCCCCGGTACTACAGTTACCTGCTATGCGGACGACATATGCATCCACACGACCTCAACTCACGACCTTCAGCACATGCTCCATGACTTTTACGTGTCTGCTACCTCCTGTGGCCTTATTATCTCCCCAGAAAAAAGCAGGATTTTTACTTCACGCAACTGCAGAGCACTGCCCGCATTCGCCATGGGTGGTAATGTCATCCCTCACTGCACACAGTACACGTATTTAGGTGCACCAGTCCGGATCACCCCAGCTATACCTGCTCGTCAACGAATTCATCCCTTTGTGAAGAGCCTTCTTGACCGTCTGGAGCCCCGCTTTGCACCTGTCAAGTGGCTTGCCAACAATGCTGCAGGAGTCTCCATCCCAGTGGCGAGGACCCTATGCATCCTACTACTTCGGTCAGTGGTTGACTATCTGTCTCCTGCCTTGTGTCAACTTCCTAAACCAGCTCTCGAGCCACTTGAAAAGTTCCAGAATCGAGTCATGAGATTTATCTTGGGATGTTCTCTCTCTACCCGTATTGTGAGTATGCAGTTGGAGCTCAACTTACCCCCTCTTGTGGAGAGGATTTATGCCATTGTGTCCTATTTTACTGTTAAGTGTCTTCACTACCCCTTTCTTGCTCCGTACTTCTCTGCTGTCATGAGGACGTCCCTTGATCCAGACGCACCCAGGCTCCCACTTCGAGCAGGAGGTCATAACCTTATCAGGGTGGTGAGTGACATTCTCCGTGGCCTTGACATCGACCTGCCAGTGCAGGCGGCTGTCCCAGATTTACCACCCTGGCGTGTCCCCCTCCCCGCTGTCACATATACACCGACCTCGAAGGATGTCTATCCCCCCTTGCAGAGACAGTTAGCTCTGGAGACTATCGCTGATGTATCCACGTCTGTCCCTGCAGCACACCACGTCTATGTTGATGGTTCTGTGCAAGCAGATGGGAGGGCGGCATGTGCTGTGTTTTCCCCCACCATGGAGCCGCCTGTGCCGGCTGATTCATGGATTGGCCGTAGACTACCCACCTCGTCGAGCTCCACCTACTGTGAACTGAATGCCATCTTGGATGCCGTGACTCTCCTTGTTCGACGACGAGTGAATGGGGTAATAATTTGTGACTCCCAATCGGCCCTACAAGCCCTATCCTCGCCAAGACCTATCTGTGGCCGTGCTGTGGGAGATATACTATGTCGCCTCGCAGCCGCTCGGGATGCTTCTCTTGTTGTGTCATTTGTGTGGACTCCATCCCACATTGGGCTGACTGGCAACGACACAGCGGATCGTCTTGCCAAGGCGGCCTGTATGCTGGATGGGCATGCTGTGGACGCTGAGCCCTCCCTCCGATGCCTACGTAACATCATCTACTCAGCTGGGTTTGCCATGACGGTCCAGCGCAGGGACACGGAGAGGGCCAACAGTGTGTCCATACAGCACCATGATCACTTTCTTCACAGTCGCTACAAGTATCGCAGACGCGGGTTAATGGTGCGGAAAAACAATGTAGTTAGTGCTCGGCTCAGAATGGGGTATCGGCCTTTATGGCAGGTCTCCCAGACTCTA
Source organism: Halocaridina rubra (assembly GCA_037179515.1). NCBI lineage: Eukaryota > Metazoa > Arthropoda > Malacostraca > Decapoda > Atyidae > Halocaridina > Halocaridina rubra. The sequence goes on from JAXCGZ010019749.1 coordinate 8,329, forward strand.
GATATGCCACAGTACACCTCCTGTACATTATGCGACCGAACTAATGCTAACACTCTTGACCACTATTGTCTTCAGTGCCCCGCAGTGAGAGATGTTTTACCACGAGGTCAGAACTTAATACAGATCTGCTCATTTTTACTTAATGATGACAACCTTGATGTTATTCTTGCTCGTTTTCCTCACTTTGGTGGCCATTAATTATATTGAATTATACATATATTTTCTGTATGTTGCTATATAATTCTGTTTGTGCATTCTGCGTTTCTCTGAGCTTTACTTTTGCATATAATGTACTCTGTGCTGCCATTCTGTGAGTTGTGTGTTAGTATGCAGCAATGTTTTATCAATATGTACACCTCCCTGTAAACCATGTTCAATTCTTGGTTTTATATCCATTTGAAGCATTATTTGTATGAACTCATGTAATGTCTGACGCCTTGGCGCAATAAATTAATAAAATAAAATAATAATCTCTCTCTCTCTCTCTGCAGTCCTACTTCCAAAATATAGGTGAAAACGTTCAAATAATTATCTCTCTCTCTCTCTCTCTCTCTCTCTCTCTCTCTCTCTCTCTCTCTCTCTCTCTCTCTCTCTCTCTCTCTCTCTCTCTCTCTCTCTCTCTCTCTCTCTCTCTCTCCCTATGCCACTCTTTGAACGTAGTGGACAGATTAACTCACGACGTAAAAGGCTTTAACCAATTCTTCGGCGAAACGATCTCTTATCTCTATTTCTTTTTAATTCTCTATACATTTTTTCAGCTTAGCTCTCTTTTCATTAATCTTCTCTTATGAGGTGTCAAAAAGACCAAGATAAAATATAACTTTGCTTGTATTCTTTTCTATGTATTTCTTGCGAACTTTATATTCAAATGTATTTATCTCTGGGTCCTCTGTACTTTGACTGTTTTTTCTGTCTTTCGTTTTTCATTGTGTGACATTACCTCATCACTTATTAAGTTGCAAAACCACTAAGCAAAATCGAGGTAATTCACAAACATTTTCCCTTGACACCCACTAGAAAGAAGTGGCAAAGTGTCTTTCTAAGCGGAAATCTCAACGACCTTCCCATAGTACTAGAATGACACCTCAGGGAGCGAAGTCAAGGCATATTGCGAGGCAACTGACGTTCTCCTTTTAGGGGACTCATGGGGCCTATAAATTCATTACTAGGACTGAAAATGCCAATGTATTTACATAATACCCTATTTACCGTGTCTTGAGTAACATGTGTATGTATTTGGGTGGTAGCAGATCTGCAATCAAGAACACCGTGGAGGTTAGGAAGGGTGTCCAGCCTTGATTGCCCAGCTTCAATCTGCCTGTGCAATCTATCTGCCATGGAGACAGAAAACTGGATTGCCATTTTAATCCGGGAAGGGGTGAGGGGGGGGGGAATGAAGAACTGGAATGAAAGTGTCTTGACTTGAGAAAAAAAAAATTGTGTTGAAGAAGGTTAGAGATATTCAAAGAATAGATAAAAATAAACTTAGAAAAAGAATACATTGTCAATATGGAAGTGCATATGTACTGTCTTCCTTGGAAGGAGAATAAATATATCATTTCAGTAACATTCGCATTAATATGAATTTTATTAAAAATGAAACGAGAGGACCAGTCTCTCATAAAGCTAAGTGAAAATAAAAAGTATAATGGATCAGGTAAAAAAACGTGACCCTTAAAGCATTAAATAACCAACAGCATAACCCAACCTAACCTAACAACTTACGGGATTATTTAATATTATGTGGGTCGCTAATCTTTACCTGATCCTCTCCCTCCCTCCAAAGAAAAATACTAACTTTTTAATATATATATATATATATATATATATATATATATATATATATATATATATATATATATATATATATATATATATATATATATATATATATATATATATATTATATATATGGATAGTAGGTTGGCCATGGCACCAGCCGTCCGTTGAAAGACTACGACTGAAGGTATTAGGATGCAACTAGGACTGGTCCAGACAGTTCCAGGTTGAGTCTTCCTTCAGGACGGTTCTCTCCTCATGCCTACATCTACACTGAATATTCTGGCATATTCATTACACATCTCTTGCTATTCCATTACATTTGACAAGTCACAACATTCTGCACATCTGTCTCTTTTACTTTCCTTTTCCTCACATTTTGTCATTATTTATGGAAGGTTCACAACTAATGGCCCCCAGTACCCGGCATAGTGGGGTGCGAAGAATCTCCAGGGATCGTGTTGACTCCACCATTGGCTTGAGGTCAGACACGCCTGGTGGTAGTAATGGTTCTGCTCTTAACCTTGCACCTCCCAATAGATCTGCTTCTTTCACTCTTCACTAATCAAACATTCGTGGGCTGGACTCTAATCTTTCGTCTGTGGAACAGCACTTGGTCACTTTCCTCCCTAACCTCCTCCTCCTATCTGAAACCCAGTTGTCTATACATGCTTCCACTGACCCTTTCCAAATCTCCCACTATAATCTGTATACTCGTTTTCGTTCCAAAGGTTGGGTCTCTGCGTACTGCAACATTAACACTCCTACTGTGAGGCTCATGGACCTTGAATCTCCTGACTTTGATGTTCTCTTGCTAAAAGTCTATCTCTCCACTACCACTATCATCCTTTGCTTCTGCTACTGTTCTCCAATCTCCACCCAGTTTGTGTCTTTCTTTGAATATCTCTCCTTGTGCCATGAGTCCTTGCTATCTTCTCACCCACATGCCTAAGTTCTCTACATTGTACACCAAAGTGAGTGGCTTCATTCTTCTCACACTGATGTGGGAGGAAGCGAGGCTCTTGCTTTCTCTATTACTCACGATCTGGAGCAAATTATCAAACATCCAACTCGCGTTCCTTATCGTCACGATCATGCTGCAAACACTCTTGACCTATTTTTTACTTTTAACCCTTCAAACTACTCTTATTCTGTGCTTTCCCCTCTTGGTAAATCTGACCACTCCATGATCTCTGTCTCTTCCCCACCTTTGGCACTTCGAGCGAACCCAATATGAAAATTTGCGTAACTTTCTCTTTGACTTCCCATGGGATGACTACTGCTTTCGGTCCCGCAACCCTGATTGGGTAGCTATAAAAGTTGCCGAGATCATGACCGCGGGAATGGAGGCGTACATCCCCTCTTCTACAAAAACTTTCTCTCCCCCTAATCCTTGGTTTGACCGTGCCTGCTCCATGGCTATCCAGGCTAAGAATCAGGCTCATTGATCTTACCAAGCCTCTCCTTCCGATTTAACTCGCTCTGCTTTTATTATAGCTAGGAATCACTGTACAGCTCAAATTCGAAGGTCTAAGGCTTCCTTTATAAGAAGGAAAGTTGATGACCTTAACTCCTCTCCCACTGACAAATGCTTCTGGTCCTTAGCCAAAAACCTCTCCAGAAACTTCTGTAACTCAATCTTTCCCCCTCTCATTCGTTCTGATGGTTCTATAGCTTGCTGTCCCACTGACAAAGCCACTCTCTTTGGCTGTCTATTTTCGGCCAACTCTTCTATCAACGATTCCAGCGCACCTGTTCCTCAGTCTTTTCCCCTCTCTAACCCTATGCCCTCCCTTATCCTTTCTTCACGCAAAGTTCATGAGGTTCTTCACTCACTAAAGACAAACAAGGCATCTGGTCCCGATGGTATCCCTGCAAGGTTCCTTAAGGAGTTTGCAGATGAACTGGCTCCAGTGCTTTGCCGTCTTTTTTGCCTCATTTGTCAACCAGAATCTATCCTTCATCTTGGAAGCATGCTCTAGTTCAACCTGTTCCTAAGAAGGGTGACTGCTCTATTCCTTCTAACTACCGACCTATTGCTCTAACCTCCTCTATTGCTAAAGTTTTCGAAACTTTGCTCAATGCTCACTTCTTGAAACGCCTTGAATCTAACTCACTTATCTCCGATCACCAGTACGGCTTCCGCAAGGCAAGATCCACTGGTGATCTCCTGTCCTATCTTACTCATGTATGGTCATCTTCTCTGAGGAACTATGGGGAATCCTTTGTCGTCGCCATTGATATCTCTAAGGCTTTTGACAGAGTCTGGCACAAGGCTCTGTTGGCCAAACACCCTGCCTATGGTTTTACCCCTTCTTTCTGTTCTCTGATTTCCAGTTTTCTTACTGACCGTTCTATATCTGTAGTTATTGATGGCGTGACATCTAACCCTTTCTCTGTTTCCAGTGGTATTCCACAGGGCTCTGTTCTTTCACCTACTCTCTTCCTTCTCTTCATCAATGATCTTCTACAATCCCCATCTACCTCTCTTCTTCATGCCTTTGCCGATGATTCTACCCTTCACTTTTCCTCTGCCTTTTCTTCACAACCTTCTTCTGTTACTCGTAATCAATCTCGTATCACTCTTTCTTCTACTCTTAACACGTTGGCCGCGATGTGTACCATATGTGTACATGATCCAATTTTCAATTAAGCGACGTGTACCATATATGGTACACAGGAAAAAATTATATATTATTAGAAAAACTGTCATAAGTCGGTCACATGGACATTCATATGAAAATATCAAAGGAGATATTGTTCTGAAAGGTTCAAAAAACACAAACAAGGTATATCTAAACATTTATATAATGTAATTGTATAAATTTTAGGCATGAAAAACTATAGCAATATAATTTATGCATTTAATGTCTATAACTAGAAAAAATGACATATTTCCTTATAATTAGTTATAATCCTTTGGCATAATCGTCTTTAGACAAAAATATGATAGCACGACTATTTAAAAAACAATAATGACTTAGTAATGCCTAGAAAATAATATAGAAATAGTGATATTCACAGTCATTGCAGTGCAAAAAATATGCACAAACTAGATATAAGTAGGGCGTAATATAATAAAAAGAAATTGATTGTAAAAGAAAAATTTTGTAATAGGTAATGTACTACCTTCCATCTACTAATTTTGTAGAATAAAAGTAATTCCAATCATAAAATATGTTCCATTTATAATAAGTTTGTGGGAATCCGGAACCATAGCAGCTTTACTTGGAATGTGCCAGTCCGAAGCAAGAAACGCACATGAAAGGTTTGTCATCACAATCATCACAGAATGTGTTTACCCGACGACACTTCTTCCTGTCAAAATCGGTTCCTTCATTCTTAGCAATCATTTTATAGCATTCTCTGCATCTCTTCCGGCATTTTGAGTTACCAGTGCTCTCAACCAAGGTGTGCTCATGTCGTGCACCGCCGATTGATGCAGATCTGCTCCCCGACTTCACTATCTGACCTTCCTTACCGGTAACAAGTTGGGTAGCAATTTTCTCTTTGAATTCTGTAATACAGAGCTCTTTTCCGGCTGAATAGTACTTGTTGTAGATTGTCCAGGCATTTACAACTGATGTGCCAGTCAACAGTTCAGTCGCAACTTTGCGGTACCATTTAGTGCTACGCCTAAGTGCCGTGCTGTACGAAGCCATTTGATCTGACATGTCGACACCTTTTTTAGCACCATTGTAATCAAGAACACTCTTGGGCTTGAGAATATGCTGATTGGTTCTTGATTTCTTACCTGATGACACCAATTCACCCGAGTGTTCAGGATGCCTTGACTCCATTTGCATTTTGCTTGGACACAATTTCGCCTTTTTTTAGCTTCGCATTTTGAAGTGATTTTGGAACGTGTTTGCGATTTTTTCTAAACGTGCCACAGTAATAAGTACGTTCCTTTAGGAGTTTTTCAGCCAATGGTACCGACGAGTAAAAGTTATCGGCAATAACTGTAACGCCCTGTCCAAGAAGCGGATGACATAGCTGTAAAACTATAGATTCAGAATGAGTGTAATGTCCAGTTCTTTCCATATTTCCAATGTACACTTTTAGATCCCATGTGTAAGCATTTGGTGAACAAATCTTGTACAGTTTTGCTCCATATTTATGGGTTTTCCCTGGAATATACTGTCGAAAGATAAGTCTTCCACGAAATGGGATCAGGCTCTCGTCAATCACAACAGATGATCCAGGTGTATAAGCTGAGCGAAAGTTTTCAGTAAGTTTTTCCAATAGTGGCTGCAATTTATACAGGCGACTAGAATTTTCATCTATGAATTCGTTATCATTGAAATGAAGAAAGCGCAACAACAAGGAATATCTATCTCTAGTGATGTTTTTATAGATGAAAGGTGTATCATATATCTCTTTCTTCGACCAATACAGATCCAAAATAGGTTTACGCACCAGCCCAAGAGTAATAATGATTCCTAGAAATTTTCTGATCTCTTGAGCATCAGTTGGAACCCACTGATTCAATCGTGATCTTCTTGATGGTCGTTTGTTTTCAATTACCTGTGCAGCAAATTTATTTGTTTCTGTAACTATATCTGCAATGATATCGTCAGACACAAATAACTGATATACATCAAGTGGTGTCACTTTGTTCTGTAAACCAGAAGGAGTCGGTTTTATAAGTAACTCTTCTTTACCAGTAAAAGAGAATGTGCGTTGTTCTGCTCGAACAGGACCCCAAGTCAAGTCAGAATCTTTGTCAGGCGGAGCTGTACCTGCACCTTGTGTATTACCAGCATTAGACACATTTTCACCATTAGTTGAGTCATGTTCCTCGTCATATGATTCATCAGTACTAGAACTCTCTTCTGAACTCAGTTGAAAATCTCGATCATCATCATCAGAGGACTCATTTTCGTCTGAAGA
>JAXCGZ010019749.1:20000-27500 GCA_037179515.1 Halocaridina rubra
TAAATTCCTTCATGGTTATGATAGAGTGGATAGGGATCGATATTTCGATATGGCTGGCTCTAGAACTAGAGGTCATAGTTTGAAGCTTCGTAAGAAAACTTGTTTGCAGGATGTAAGGAAATACTTTTTCAGTGTAAGAGTAGTTGATAATTGGAATTCGCTAAGCGAGGAGGTAGTTAATGCTATCTCAATCCATAGTTTTTAAGGACAGGTATGATAAGTATCACTAAGTCTAAAAATGGAACCGAGCAGGAGACGGGAAGATACGAGCTTTGGGCTCTTTCCGTAAACACAATTAGGTAATCACAATTAGGTAATCACACATGTCTAAAATAATTTAACAATTTGTAAACACGAATGCATTCACGAAAAAAATTTCTATTAGTCTTACAAAAAAAAATTCTCCTATTGAGGAATAAAAGCCAGCATCCCTGACATTCCAGATCATTAAATTCCATTCCCATTCCCAATTCTTCTCCCGTCCATATCTCCTCCCTCCAAAAAATAAGAGAAAGCAAATTCAGGCACAGCCATAACATTTTTACTGCCTTGGAATCTGAGGCGTAATTTACTAACAGCGTAAGATGTATTTAAATGAATTTTATTCCAGGGTGCTCGATTCGAGACTTGTCAGACCTACGCCCGAGTCCACAATGGGGTGATAGGAATGACATCCAACCTTATTTCCCCAGCCTTACTTTTTCAAGAATATATTGCTGGATTGATCCCACTGACATGCCTTCAAGCCTACCTGAGAGTGGAAATGGAACTTAATTCAAGAATACAGTGCTATAGAGGCTTGACAGACATTGTGAGGAATAACATAGGAATTTGATAGTTTCCATAGGTAACTATTAAGCATATTATTGTTTCAATTTGTTGAAACCTAATGATATATTTTCCTTGCGAGCGCAGAGTAGGGACACACTAACTAGAACTGTTTTATTCTCTTGAAATTTACTCAATAACATTATCACGATCCTAAATATGAGAAAATTTTATGAAGGATTTTCATTACATGCAGAGCTTCAGATCAAAGTTAGCTAAAACTATGGTAATATCTGTCCTCTCGATGGACCAAGTTCCGGAAATATATTGTCATGTCCATTTCCTTTACTTATAATGCTCGTTGAGTGCTACATAAGCATTGGTTAGACGATGGCTGGTGTCAAAACTGTCTCATCATCACTGACGTAATAATGAAAAAATTCTTTCAGTCTCGATTTTGAGTTCATTAGTGTGGCAAATTAATATTTGGAAGATATTTTTACAGTTTTCCCGTCAGAATATCCAGGAAAAACAAAATATTGGTTTTGAATCAGGTCTCTGACGGTCTATATTGGCCGAGGTCCTAACGATATCGTAACAATACTCATATATACAAAGGTCTCGAAAGATGGTTTTATGCAGGTTCACAAACATTCATATTCAATAATGGTTCTGTACTCTTGGTCAAATTACTATTTTTTTATATAAAGTTTATAAGATAAATAAAGTTTGCTGCATGCCATTTCAATTGTCAGTAACATCACATCCTTACAGCAGCAGCTCAGTGGTTAGAGCGTTTGACTCAAGATATGAGTGATAATTGAAGAACTCATATTCGAGCAAACCGCAGGGCTTTACGAAAGGCATTCTGGCTTAATTTCCCAGCCCCAGCCCATTTGCGTCCGCCCTAATAAAATCTGGGTTAACAGTGCTACATAAGTTGGCCAGTATGAATCCCCAGCCTAGGAATTCTAGGATCGATGCCGTTCCTAACGCCCTTGGAGGAGCTCAAGCTCGAATTTGTTACTTCCCACGTCAAGCATTAAAACAATGTCCTACCGCGGCACCCAAGCATTGACCCTTAAGTAATACTTGAAAATATAATGTATGCCCAGTTAACATACGCCATGAGAGTACAGTTACCTACCTTACCATTCATGCACTAATATTAACAATATCTTGGAGCAATGATTACAAAATTTTATGCATATCATAACCCAAGTATAAACAACGTTTCATGATCTTCTGGGCCACATCCGATACCTTTTTTTCTGAAATCAGGCAAAACGTTAACTTCAGAAATTTAAATTTTACATACACTCTATTTTTAGCTACAGCAGTTGTATGCCAATAATATGTGAATGAAAATTAGTAAACAAAATTTTAATTCGGTCCCGCTGGCCAGCTGTTGCCCCAATATGTGCTCTAACTCAAATAACATGAAGTATATAATAGTCACACTCCTATTTCCCAACTTCTCCCATTTTCCTTGTAGAACACACGAGCATTAGACAATGCTTCTCCAGTTAACAGCATTGAGGTGCGTTCTCTACAACTGATCTACGTGATCTACTTCAAGGTGTATAGTAAGAAATTAAAAAAAAATATCTGTTGTCTGTTATTTGGCATACTACTGAAATAAATCCAGTCTCAAATAAATCCATCAGTTATATTTTTTTTCATAAAATCTCTAGAGTTAGGCTACTGGGCTGCAATGGCTCAGTTTTCGAGTGTGTGACTCGAGAAGCGACTAGCACTGGCTCGATTCCACGTCAGGAAGTTAGGAAGGTCCTCCAGTCTTAATCCCCATTATAGCTCCAACATGCCTCATCCATCTCCGTTCGAATAGCCACTAATTGTGACACATATAACGGTGTTAATGCCATTCTACTTATGCCAAATTCCTCCATTCTCTTCCTGCAAGTTCCCCATCATTTTCCTCCCACATCCATCCCATTTCAGCTTCATTTATATATTCCCATTTCTCACTTATCCTTTCCTTCCATTCACACTTCTCCGTTTCTTCTTCTCCCCAAAGGCAGCCTTTTGAACAAATACGAGGTTTTTTTTTTTCACTGAAGGAGGTGAATAATTTTTAGTATAGCTTTTATCTCCCCATTCCTCCTTAAAAGGAGGAGGGTAGATGAGAGGTTAATGTTGAAGATATTTTGTATAAATTTTAGATTTTGCAATTCAGAGGCTCGGGGATGCTCTGATTCCCTCATGTATATAAAGCAAAATATAGCAATGCACTCATCCATTGGTTATGAAGTTATTACATAATGAGAAATAGTTTTAATAGAAGAATATTCCACTTCATCCAAATAACCATGAGGGGGAAAAAGACTTCCACTTTCTTCAAAAAGCATCATTATCAATGATTAAGCATGTGGTTTCATAAGTCTAAGACCAAATAAGAGGGAATTATGCTTGTCTTTCACTGATACTCTTTAAGAAAATGCACTAGGATACTAGAAATCATTATCAAATCTTTTGCTACTTAATATTTTCCTAATATCAGCTCTACTATGAATCTGATTTTTAAGCAAATCTCATGCTAAATAGATCAATATATCATCTGATGCCATTTCTCAGGCACGAAGGATATCTACATTGTTTTTTCAGTTTCGTCTATGAGTCATTTATTTTTTTTTTACGATTTACTTGTCACTAGTATTCCCCATTTGGAGGTGGACACAGAGGGATCAAAACTGGGAAATCAAGGCTAGATGCCCTTCCCCATGTACCGCCGTGGGCCCGAATGGAAATCAGTCACCTCCCTGAATCAACCATCCTGCCACTAAACTACAGAGGTCCCTTTTCATTATTCCATGAGTATTCTTGATATATTCCTGTTCTTTCCATCCAAATCGTATTCAGTTTTAATGAAGCGAGTAACATTCCATTTTCATAACCGTCAAATTCAAAGTGACTTTAGTTTCAATTTAAATTACATCGTAAAAAGTTTCTTAACTTTGAGTACGAAAATTATTCAAAAACTCACTTGACTGTCCCTAACAGACCGAAAAATGCATGAATATGTCTTCATAAACTGTCAACATCATCATTATCAACAAGCCATATGCATTTGCATATCAGCAACGATGGAGCGCCACATGCCGCTTGTCTCTTGTCAACTGCAACAAATCTGCAAGCTTTAGATATCCTCACGCCAGTCCTGTCACACCATCCATATATGCCTCTCTTTGTGCTCCTCTCTCCCTTCTACTTTCCACCATTTCAGTCAACATCACAGCCTCCATCTCATTTTTCTTCATCGCATGCCTGAGAAATCTTATGGAAACTAGAGTAAAACTGGTCGAAAACAAAGATATCTATTGTACATACAAGTTCAATAAAAGGGGAAAGAATAAATTTATATACATATCAGGTACCAGTACAAACTATTAAAGGAAGTCATTTCGATAAAGTACCCCATTATAGTCTTCATTGCAAGCCCAGACTTGCCATTATTTTAACTTCAGTAGATTCATTTAATGCGCTGGCCTCGCATTCGCGAGGTCGACGGTTCGTGCCTCGTCCAGGCAAGAGAGCTTAAGCTCTTTACTGGGGAGATTACTGCTGTGGCTAGGCACCTCAGTGAGGGGTTGGGGCCTGTGCCCATCCGTGGGTGCAGAATCTAAAACAACATCAAATGCCTCATAAGAATAAGGAGTTCTTATGGAATCTTTCCTACCCATCATTAGGTACTTTACATAATACTTCAAAGGTCATAGTCCATGAAGGGGTTGTCATTTTTTTTCTACTTATGCATCAGATCTTTTATTCTTTGAAGTCTCCTCATCACAGCAACGTACTCCTTACAAAAGATAAAAGCATATTGAAGAGGCCCAATGCAACCGGTATGTTTGTATATCCATGTTTATATTAAAATATATACTTCTAGAATTCTGTATATCATGTATATTACCTCTATCTTTTATAATATAAAAGATATACTTGAAATAGAGAAACCACACTCTCATGCACGTCATAATAAATACAATTATTATTATTAGCTGACACATAAAAAGAATAACTCCAATGTATTCCCTGCGGATCATAAGAGGCGACTAAAAGGGGCGGAGAGAGGGGACTGGGAATCCCCTCCCTTGTATAAATTCCTCAGAGACAACAAGGAAGGGGAGTTGTGGGGAGATTGACCTATCCCCAAGCTCTAGTTAAGAGGTGTTTGAATGTGCGTGGTTGTAGTATGATAGAGAGCAAAAGGTGAGAGATTGGATGTATGTTTGGTAGGAGGGGAATATATGTATTGGCCTTGTGTGAGACAAAGATAAAAGGAAAAGGAGTGATGAGGTGACAGGGAGAGTGTCCGGGGTTGAAAGGAGAAGAACGAGAGAGGGGGTGGCACTATTGTTGAGTGAATGGATGTTAAATAAAGTTGTGGAAACGGAAAGACGTGTCCTCTAGGCTAATGTGGGTAAGGGTTAGGATGAGTAGAGAATATTGGGCTTTTGTTAGTGTATATGGGCCGGGCTGTGAGAGAAGTGAGGAAGAAAGGAATGAATTCTGGAATGAGTTAACTAGCTGTATGGATGGTCTGAGTACAAGGAACTAAGTACTTGTGTTGGGTGACTTGAATGCTAGAGTGGGTGATGAAGAGGAAGAGGGTGTTGTTGGAAAGTATGGGGTAATATGTGAAAATGAGAGTGGCGAGAGACTGTTAGATATGTGTGTGGAGCAGGAGTTAGTAATAGGTAATACCTTCTTGAAAAAGAAGTGGATATATAAGTATACATGGATAAGAGTGGCAAATGGAAGAGTGATAGAAAGAGCATTGATGGATTATGTGTCGATAATAAAGAGAGTGAATTGTATATTGAAAGATGTGCATGTGTTCAGTGGCGTGGCTGCTGGTATATCTTATAAATTTTTAGTTGAAGCAAAAGTGGTAGTAGCGAAAGAGTGGGGAAATAGTGTGGGAAGATGTAGGAGGGAAGAAGTGAAGGTGGAAAATTTCAAATAAACAGAGAAAAAGCAGGAGCATCAGGAAAGGCTGAAAGTGGCTTATGAGAGAGTGAAAGAAAGAGAATCTGGATAGTTAAAGGAAGAATGGGGGTTGATGAAAGAAAATTTTTTGAGACATGCAAGTGAGGTTTGTGGAAAGAGGTTTGTTGGGGGTTGCTTGAGGAAGGGCAGTGAGTGGTTGAATGAAGGGGTGAAAATGAAGGTGGAAGAGAAAAAGAAGGCTTTTGGGGAATGGCTGTAGTGTAACAGTATGGAGAAAAGTATGAAAGATATAGAGAGAAAATGTGGAAACCAAATGGAAAGTGAATGAAGCGAAGATTGTCAAATTTTAGACGTGGTCAGGATTATGATAGGTCTTATAAGGAGAATAAAAAGAAGTTTTGGAAAGAAGCAAAGATAGTCAGGAAGGGTGGATCGAGGATGGAAGAGACAATAAAAGATGTGAATGGACAGTTGTGAAAAGAAAATGATGAGAGAAAGCGATGGGCTGAGTATTTTGAAGAGTTGCTAAATGTACAGGAGAGGCAGATATAGTAGCAGTAGGGGGAGTTCACGTTTCAGTAATGGGAGAGGAGAAAGAGAGATTACAAGAGAGGAGGTGAAGAGGGCATTAAATGAAACAAAAGCAGGTAAAGCACCTGGAATGGATTTTGTAAGAGCAGAAATGTTGAAAGAGGGGGGAGTTACTGTATTAGAATAGTTGGTGAGAGTGTTTAATATATGCTTATGTTGTCAATGGTGCCAGTGGACTGGGTAATTGCATGTATAGTGCCACTATACAAAGGTAAGGGAGATATACATAATTGTAGTAATTTTAGGGGTATAAGTTTGCTGAGTGTGGTAGGAAAGGTGTATGGTAGGATACTGATAAATGGGATCAGGGATAAAAGAGAAGATGTTTTTGCAGAAGTACAGAGTGGTTTCAGGAGAGGTAAAGGATGTAGAGATCAATTCCTTATAATTAGGCAGATATATGAGAAGTATTTGGCAAAACGTAAGGATGTGCATTTTTCATTTTTGGATCTGGAGAAAGCGCATGATAGAGTTGATAGAGATGCAATGTGGAATGATTTGAGATTATATGGAATTGGTGGTAGATTGTTATGAACAGTAAAGAGTTTATATGTGGGCTATAAAGCTTGTGTTAGGGTGGGGAATGAAGTAAGTGAGTGGTTTGCAGTGAGAGTGGGGTTGAGACAGTGATGTGTGATTTCACCGTGACTATTCAATTTGTATATGAATGGAGTGGTAAGAGAAGTAAATGCTCGAGTAATTGGTAGCGGATTAAAGCTTGTAGATGGAAATGAGAATGAGGGGGAGTTGAATCAATTGCTGTTTGCAGATGATACTGTGGTGGTGGCAGACTCTGAGACTAAGCTGTGTCAGTTAGTGACAAAATTTGGAGGGTGAGTGAGAGAAGAAAGTTACGAGTGAATGTGGGAAACAGTAAGGTTATGAGGTGTACAAGAAACGAGGATGGGGCTCTACTGAATGTTATGTTGAATAGAGAGGCACTTGAGGATGTAGACTAGTTCAAATATTTAGGCTCAGTTATACCTGCAAATGGTGAAGTGCAAGCAGATGTACGTCATATAGTGAATGGAGGATGCAAAATATTTGGTACATTGAAGGGAGTAATGAAGAATAGAGGGCTGGGAATGAATGTTAAGAAAATTTTGCATGAGAAAGTGGTTGTGCCGACTGTAAAGTATGCCTCAGAGTGATGGGGTATGAAAGAAACTG
>JAXCGZ010019749.1:32500-36436 GCA_037179515.1 Halocaridina rubra
AGGCATTTATGTTTTTTCTCCTCCTATACCTTTTCCAGCATTTGTCTCTCCACTCCTTAGCTCTTTTACACCCATTATCGAACCATTTCTCTCTGGCATGAATTACACCTACTTTGGTGACAGGTATGCAGCAATCTACAATCTTCCCATATTTCTCACAAAAGATGTCATACATTTCTTGTACAGATTTGTTGTAAAATAAGGTTCTCCAGTCAATAACTGCAAAAAGCTCATTCATTTTGATGTAATCTCCTTTCTGATAGTTCCTCCTCATGTCCTCAGTGCCTCTACTCTCAGGAAGAATGTCTTCAATGATATACTCCATCAACAACACACAGTGGTCACTCTTTCCAATTGGTGGTTCATACTCAATATTTTCAATATCCAACACATTATCTGTGAACACCAGATCAAGTAGTGATGGCTCATCCCCACCCCTGGCTCTTGTTGGTTCCATTACATGTTGGTGTAGGAAATTCCCTTGTACGCAATCTAGGAATCTTGCCCCAAAGGAGTCCTCACCACTGTGTGGGTCAAGATTTATCCAATCTATCTCTTTATGATTAAAGTCTCCCATAATCAAAATCCTACATTTTTTCTCCCGCGCCATGTTAACAACTGAGTTTATGACTTCAATCGTACCTATATGACTTTCCTCATAAATTTCAAGCCTATTTTGGTTCCTTGGTGGGTTGTATACAACAGTTATTATAATGCTCTCTGACCCAGTATTTATGCGAGCAACAAGAAATTCCCTGAACTCACTTTCTATAGCCAAGTTTATCTCTTCAACTTGAATCCTCTCACTTATGAGCAGTGCTATCCCTCCACCAGTCCTCTCAGATCTTTCGACCCTTAGTATTCTGAAGCCCTTAGGAAAAACTGTGACACTGTTTATGTCCTCACTCAACTTAGTCTCTGTAATTGCTACTATATCTGCCTTACTGTTGTGAATCCTATCTTTTAATTCTACTGCCTTACCAGCTAATCCATCAGCATTTGTGTATAACAATCTTAATGAGGCCCCATCCCCTGATCTTCTGTCATTATCTTCTTTATCTCCCCTTTGTCTGGAAGTATTCCGTAACGAAAATTTTTCTTCTCTTCTTCATTTCTTTCATCATTTAACCTTCTTGCCTCTTGCAACAAGTTTTTGATCTTTCCCATCTCTTCCTGTGTTCTGTATCGTCTAATGAACACTTCTTTGCATTCTTGAAGGTCTTTTAGACTTTTTTTTTCTCAACAATATTTCCCTACATGTCTCCCCTCTCTCAAAGGTTACTTTTGTTGGTCTCGGCTTTCCTTCCCTCGAATATTTACCTAGTTGGTGTATGTTTACAATATCCTCAGGACCACATACTACTCCAAGCTTTCTTATCAGGTCTACAACCCTAGCTTTATTTTCTTCAAGTCTCCCCTGCCATGTTGGCTCCTGGGATTCACTTATGCCTGAGATTACCACTGTCTTCTCCTTATCAAGTGCCTGTCTGATGAGTGGGTTTGCCCTTTCCATCACAACGTCTTTCATTTTTTCGATTACTGTCTCTTTATAGTCAACTGTTTGTATGTTTTCCAGTGCCACCACCTTTACAGCCTCTTTTACTGCCACATTCCCCTTTAGTGCATCAGCAAAGGACGTTTTCATGGCATCATTTTCCATATTCAGCTCCTGGAACTCTTTTCTGAACTGTTCAATGTTTTCCTTAATCTGAACATTCCAAGCAGCAATCTCGTCTCTCTCAGAAGATAGCAGTGAACTAACATCTAATTCCTTTAGGTTGTCATTTAGCTGTTTGTTTTTATCTTCTTGATTAGAAATTCTAGATTCTAGTTGACTCTTTTCCCCTTCCAGCTTCTTTATTCTTTTTTCTAGTTCCTTTCTCTCCTGCCCTTGTGCTTTATTTGCTTCCTCCAAAGATCTTATTTGTTCTCTGAGTGTTTCATTCTCTTTCATTTCTCCATCCATATTCCGAATTTTATCATCAAGGCTTGTAACCATTTCCTCTAACTTCTTGATTCTCTGTTTAAGTCCTCTGATGACTACCCCTTCTCCCGCCCCATGGGTGGGAGAGGTTTGGGACAGAGATGGCTTCATTTTTATGTTCTCCCTCTCACAGAATATAGAAAGAAGACGAGAAAGAGGAAAAAAAAAAAAAAAAAAAAAAAAGAGAAAAACTTCTAATTTACCTTCACACAGAATTTTTATATCTCCATATAAGTGCTATTTAGTGACTCAGTTTGTCTCCTTTCTGGTAACACACATCTTAACTTAAAAACTTGACCATGGTAATTTACGTATAAAAAGAAAAAGTGCGAGTGTGTGTGTGTATGTGTGTGAATGTGTGTGTGTATGTGTGTGTGTGTATGTGTTTGTGTGTGAGTGTGTGTGTGTGTGTGTTAGTAAATAAAGAGTTAACTGCTTAGAGAAATGAAAAAAAATGAAGATACATTGCATTTGTTAAGTGCATATAAGGTATTATCATTATGATATGACTATTATTAAGGATCGCTATAGTGCAGTGGTAGAATGCGCGAGTCATGATTCGACCAACGTGGATTCGATCCCACCACGGGACGTTATGATGGGCATCCAGTCTTGATTCCCCAGCTCCATTATGTTTGCGTCCATCCCCTTCGAATGGAGACTCATTTTGACATATAAAGCACTACATGAATTTTTTTATCTATAGTATTATATTGACTTTTACTTGTAACAGATCAAGAGCCTTGACACTTAATAACCTTTCACACTCAATTCCTGCAGCGATCTCACCAAATACAATAAGAGCAAACGGTGGATTCAGGTGTCTAATGCTCGAATGAGGCCTCTCTCTCTCTCTCTCTCTCTCCTCTCTCTCTCTCTCTCTCTCTCTCTCTCTCTCTCTCTCTCTCTCTCTCTCTCTCTCTCTCTCTCTCTCTCTCTCTCTCTCTCTCTCTCTCTCTCTCTCTCTCTCTCTCTCTACCTACCTATCTAGCTAACTATCTATCAATTTATCTATCTAACTATCTTTATCTCTAGCTATCTATATATTTATTTATCTCTCTCTCTATCTATCTATCTATCTATCTATCTATCTATCTATCTATCCATCTATCTATCTATCTATCTATCTATCTATCTATCTATCTATCTATCTATCTATCTATCTATCTATCTATCTATCTATCTATCTATATAGTTATCTATCTATCTATCTCTTTTGCCTTCTCTCTTCTGTATCCTCTTCCTTGCTTATTTCAGCGGATTTAACCCTCTTTGTTTTCTGATCGTTCTCTCTTCACCATAATTTCTTTTTCTATTTTCCCTCCTCTTCCTAATTCTTCGCTGTCGAATGATGTGCCGAGTGAGAAATTGTTTATAAAAGGAATAAGTTGGTGCATTCTATTTGCTACAATGTTGTTTTGGAAAACGTTAAAAAGCGAAACGTTGTTTGTGCCACGAATACAAATGCGAATCCCCTTCTTCATCTTGCCATATACCACACGTTGAATTTCTCAGTAAAAGGAGTTTTTTTCTATTGGATGTCATAACTCAGAGATTTCTTTTTATTTGTTACTGCTTGGAAGAACTCTAGGGGCCACGGTAGCTCAGTGGTAGAGTGTTCAATTCAGGAAGAGACTAAAGCGGATTTGATTCCATCGTGAGCATTAGAAAGGGCATATGCTATTAATCCCAGAAATTAGACTTGTTTCCTCCCCCATTTGAATGGGGACTAATTGTACTACAATTCCTCAAGAATATACAGAGAATTAGCTTGTGTATGTAGGCCCTCTGCATAGATTATTTAAATCTTGTTTTGTTGTACTGAATTTGTCAATGGAGAGTATTTCTCTATTTGTAAATTACTGCTTCAGTGAAGGAATACTTGTTTGTATTGGGTATTGTTTGTGAAGCTCTTATTCTATAAAAAAGAAAATAAAAAGATAAAACGTTGG
>JAXCGZ010019750.1:0-36396 GCA_037179515.1 Halocaridina rubra
CTGAGAGTACAAACAAGTACAGTATAGCGGTCGTGCCTGCGTATGAGCGCATATATGGCAGTACCCACAAATAAAATGTCGTAAGTAATACGAACAAGTACAGTATCGCGGTCGTGCCTGCGTATGAGCGCGTATATGGCAGTACCCACAAATAAAATGTCGTAAGTAATACGAACAAGTACAGTATCGCGGTCGTGCCTGCGTATGAGCGCGTATATGGCAGTACCCACAAATAAAATGTCGTAAGTAATACGAACAAGTACAGTATCGCGGTCGTGCCTGCGTATTATCGCGTATATGGCAGTACCCACAAATAAAATGTCGTAAGTAAAATTCTGGAGTGTTACCAAAAGGGCACAGATCCTATGCAAAATACACCAACGATAAGCTAACAGCTTACTAGGCAGCCAGATTACACATTTCTACTAGTAATGAGAAAATTTATTTTCATGTGACAACTCAAACACATGAAAGGCTTAGCCTAGGCTCGATAAATGACACCAAAGTTTTTCTTCCAATCTATGAGCAGTCAATGCTTGAATATAAAACACAATTATAAGCAAAAATACTTAATATGCTTTCTCCCAATTCCTAACAAGTATCACCCTTTAACGGATATATAAAACACAAATGCTTTAAAACTCAATCTTATCACGCAAATAAATGAAATTTTATATAACAGGTCTTCTCGTTATGCAAAATTTCTAAAGTCTGTTACCACATGATCTCATGTAGATTTCCTGATAGATTGTTTACCACATGGGAAACAAGAAAATATTAGTTACCATAATTAATATTGAAAATAAAGAAAAATTTCTTATCCGCAACGTTTCTAGTGCGAAGATTTTCGTGTGCAGCCTAAGATTCATTCATTTCAATAATCGAGCCAATGGTAATCGGGTTTTCATGTGCAATGTTAAAAAGCAAAATAAAAATAAATTTATAAAATCAGTCTGTCTGTTCGGGTCCCTGTTCGGGCGCCAAATCTGTGGGGGGTTTAGGATGCTAGAGTGTTTTTGAGATTCTGTTTTACTAAGGGGACTCAAAGTACCGAGCTCGGTTAAGAGCTCACAAACAGACAGGACAGATATTTGTACTTGAACACCCCATCTATATTACCATTAGTCGGTTAAATGAAACTCAGAATTCAACTTTCTTTTAATTTTGGAAATGCAATGACATTAAAAGAATTGAATTAAATTTCTCAAATTAAATTTTATGAAATGCTGCCTCGAATCCCGGAGGAGGTGAGAATGAGTTCGTTTCCCGGCACCACGGACGTATGCCAAGACTTTGGCCTCAACTCGATGATTACCTCTGTCACACAGGCAGAGTAGAATACAGGACACTGCAATTTCAGAAACAGAAATGACACACTGTTTATAATGGGAAACTGAAAGCATGAGCACACATATAATGAGTTTCCAATGTCATTCTACTGGATGAATATATATAGGTTATTCACAGCTAACCAGAAATATTTATGCTACCATAATAGCATACAGAACATTAATTCTTTACTGGTTTTAAAGAAAATAATATATTCACAATAAATGAAGAATAAGCAAGACAAATACAGTACTGTATGTATTCCTTAAATTGTGGGCAACCACAAAAG
This sequence comes from Halocaridina rubra, assembly GCA_037179515.1. Taxonomy (NCBI): domain Eukaryota; kingdom Metazoa; phylum Arthropoda; class Malacostraca; order Decapoda; family Atyidae; genus Halocaridina; species Halocaridina rubra. Next base: position 1,619 of record JAXCGZ010019750.1, read on the forward strand.
TTGCAATGCTTATTACTGATATGCAATTAATATGGTAAAACACTCTATTTAGGATAAAGGAAGAATCTACGAGATAAATACAGTATTCATTCACTTTTAGTTATCAAGAACTTTGCAATGAAAAAAAGGGTGCAAAGCCACCTTTTGAGGTATTTGCAACTTATAACTCAAAACACTTTATCCCCAACATATGAAGAATTAGCAAGATAAATACGGTATGCATTCATTAAATTGTGGTTAACAAGAAATATTTGCATAGCCAACTGGGAAAAATTACCTTTTAAATATTTGCAATTTTTTTTTTAGCAAATAGCTTTATTGACGAGTTTTTGACATAAAACACTTTATTTACAATGATAGAAAGGGGTGAAATGAAATTAGAATTTATTAGGAAGAGAGATAGATTTTTACGGGCTCATAACCAGTCTTCAGAGGATGAGATTTTCGTTTATCACATTCAGTGAAAAGAAACTTCTCAGCAATGTATATCAGCTGTAATTTACAGGTTAAGGAATTAACTTTGGCATGTGAGATTCCAGTTTGGTAATCTACAAAATTTCGTGTGACTTGGAAGGAAATCAGAGAATAAAAATCCATAAGATTTATCCAGTAACGAATGTAACTAATTCTCGAAAATAAACCAATTTGCTTGACCCACGAGCTTTACCATACACTATCCCTCACCTTGTTGTGCTAGATGAATTCCTGTGAAGATGCCACGTAATTTAGATTTGAAAATAAACTTAGACTACCCAGGCGAGATGTTGCCTCTGGGCAGTCTCGGCGCCAAAAGAGAGCGTCTCCTTGTTCCTCGTGACGTCATCTGTAGGAGACATTCCTAGAGCAGTAATTGGCTCTGATATCATTTTAAGGACTATTTTAGTGGTGGTCCCTGGCAGGCAATTATAGCAGAGATGAAAGGGAGAGACAGTATTTTTAGGTGCAACAAGTGGAAGCAAATAAAATAAAACGAGAATAATAATGAAAAGTTAGGTTACTGGTTATTTTTTTCTTAATTTTCTTGGCTCGTAGCAGACAGAAAAATAGGAGCAGCCTTTATATTGGGGCTATACTTCTACACGTACAAGAAGAGTAAATAAGCTATTTAAAATTAGCTATAAGCAAAAATACAAATTGCAAATAATCATAATCTGCGAAAGTCAAGAAGTGGGAATTAATTTTTTTAGTTAGAAAATAACAGTTATGTTACTAATTTATTTAATAAGGCATCTAACAGCCTCTGTTGACATTGAGCGAAACACTCTGTCACATATATATATATATATATATATATATATATATATATATATATATATATATATATATATATATATATATATATATATATATATATATATATATATATATATATATATATATATATATATATATATATATATATATTATAACACGTAAGCAAACTTTATTTAGTCTATAACAGGCATCAGTTTGTGAATATGTAATGATGATATTAATGGAAGCCTCTACAATATCATTCATCTCTGGAAATTATCATAATTTTGCAGCTTGTGAAGTATATAACCTCTCTTAATAGTTCATTGGAGGAAGAGCATTTAGTGTCCACCTTGTAGATTTTGATTTCAACTTGTAAATCTTTTTTTTTTCCTCTAGAGCAACTGGTGACTGAGAAGAGAGGGTAATTGTATCTATCTCTTGTTAGTTTGTATGAACTCAGCATTCTCACTGAGTACCCTAACAAATGTACCTTCTCAAACAAATGGTTTGATAAAGGAGAAATATATGCAACCCTACAACTTTAACCTTTATTCAGTATTAAGTACCCGTTAAAGAGGATGCATATCTCTGCCTTCTTAAGTTTGGATTGAAGCAGGTAATTATCACATCTCCCACTGATGAAAATAGATCAGTAATAATATCTCGAACATTCTTTCCATGGAATAATTTTTATGCAATGTTTGTGACATATAGCTACATATAGTTACATATATGAGACCCGAGGAATACGTTACCTCTAAGCGTTAAATAGAATCCTGCAGATACGGCTTTACAATGGATCCCACACATCATTGTATAGCCAGTTTTCTGCTTTGACAGGAGTTGCTACTTGAGATACACCATTACTCTCTCCTTATCACGAAGTGGTTCTGAAGAAAAGAATAGCTGTAGGAGCCTCCCTGCGGAATTAACCTTTGTAATCTTGAACTGGAGCGAGGCGTCATTCCACAGAGATACTACAAAATGGTTACAGAAAACTAAAAACATTGTTTTGTATAGAATAGTTCTTTTAGAGGGAGGCGTTATTTGTGAGAAACATCTTCACATTTTTTCATGTTGATATTTAATTTCTCGTTTACATTATAATAAGAAAATAATTGAAGGATAAAGTGTATCGAACTAAACATACAAATACGACTGACCAGGATAAGTAGAATTTAAGTCTTTCTTCTGCTATAGTTCGTTTCCTATTCTTACATGGACACCGAATGTTCTAGAATTTGCTTTGGCCATCTTTTACTATCCCTTCACAGCTGACAAGTTACAATACTCCCCATGTCTGTGTCTCTTTCTTTTTTTATGTTTTCTTGGTTCCTGAGTTCGACGAGGGCAATTTTCTTTACCCATTTCGGTGCCATACTCATGAAAAAAATATTTATTTTTAGTTAGTAGTTTAGCTCCTATTTTTCTCGACCCCAACTCAGAAGAATAATGGAAGGAATTTTGTATTTATCTTTTTCAGTGTGAGGAAATTCTCTTTATTCTGTCTTATTTTTATTTAGTTATATTTGAAGGTAAAAGTTCTATAATATGGTGCTGCGATTCTATCAGAAGGAAAAATCGTGGTTCTTTATAAAATAAAGATTGACTCTCTATTTCATGGTTGGGCCTATATGTTTATTGCCTGGTATTTTTATACCCTCTGTTTATTAATTTACATTATTTTTGGGCTTGCAATGCAGCTCTATAGCGCACACTTTACAAACAGGACAAATCAAATAATGTTTAGAGACAATCAACTTGTTTTTTCCCTCGACTGTATTTACTATAGTAAAACATTGACATTTTGTTTAATAATATATGTTTAATGCTACTTCTCTTTGTTTATGCATCGTCATTTTCATATTCAGATATTTATAATAACTGGGAGCAAGTCTCTATATGTAGTAAGACTTCACAAAAGTTTTATTTTATTGACATATCCAAAAGAGCTGTACATACAGTATATAAGCGAATGGTCGGTCTTGTCACACTTTCTTTAGTCATCTCTCTCTCTCTCTCTCTCTCTCTCTCTCTCTCTCTCTCTCTCTCTCTCTCTCTCTCTCTCTCTCTCTCTTTCTCTCTCTTATGTGAGGTCAAATCATGAATATGCAGTCTCCTTTTGAAATAAACACTTGAAAATGCACATAATTAAACTGGAAAAAGTTCAAAGATATGCCACAAAATTGGTGCCAGAAATGCGGAATCTAAGTTATGAGGAGAGACTGAGGGCATTAGACTTACCATCACTTGAAGCTGGGAGAATGAGGGGGGATATGGTGAGGGTTTTTAAATTTCTTCATGGTTATGACTGAGTGAATAGGGGTCGATATTTTGATATGGCTGGAACTAAAATTAGAAGTCATAATTTGAAACTTCGTAATAAAACTTCTTTTTCAGTATGTAAGGAAGTAATTTTATAGTAGAAGAGTAGTTGATAATTGAAATTCACTAGGCGAGGAGGTACTTAATGTTAGCACAATGCATAGTTTTAAGCACAAGGATGATAAGAATCACGGGAAGTTACAAACTTGGGGCTCTTTCCCATAAACACAATTAGGTAATTAAGAAATAAATGAATAAATGAATAAATAAATACAAAAATACACCTATCAACAGTGCTGCGCTAAGTTACCAAGTAGAACAGTTGTCTTATTTGTATCTTTTTGCTCTGTTCTGTTTTAATAATTTTTTTTTGTTTAAATTGAATTAGATTTCTTTTCCTTGGTTAAAAATTGATTACTCTTTTTTTCTTATGACATGACAGGTTTAGCAATTAAGAAGAAAATATAGCAGAAAAAACTGTAAATACATCGAGTGGGGGTCTCCTCACTTGCATATTCGAGTTTTCCTTCTTGTGGGCTTTTGCTTTGTATTTTTTCTTCTCTGATTCCCAAAGTCATATTTTAAGTTAGGTTGTGTGTTGCCAGAAAAGAGATGAACTAAATTACTAAAAGTACTCAATTCTGCGTGAAGTTAGATAGAAATGTTTCTCTTTTTTTCTCTCTATATTCTGTGAAAGGCAAAACATCATAACGAAACCATCTCTCTCCCTAACCCCCCATCCAATGGTTGGGGGAGGGGTGGTAGAGGAAGTCTTGGGGTTTTAGGAGAAGAGTAGCTCTTAGAAGCCTGAAACGAAATGTCAAGGACCTTGAGACTCTTGTAATAAACCTGGATGACAAAATTCGGAATATGGATAGAGATAAGTAAGAGAATGAAACACTTAGACAAGTATTAAGATCTTTGGAGGAAACAAATAAGATCGAAGGGCAAGAGAGAAAAAAATCAGAAAAATGAGTATAAAAGCTGGAAGGGGAAAAAAGTGAACTAGAAACCAGAATTTCTAAACAAGAAGATAATAACAAGCAGCTGAATGATAACGTGAAAGAAAAAAAAATTAATTTCACTGCTCTCTTTTGAGAGAGACGAGATTGCAGATTGAAATGTCCAGATAAAGGAAAACATTAAACAGTTTAGATAAGAGTTTCAGGAGCTGAATACGGAACATAATGCCATGATAACTTCTATTTGCAAATGCAGCAAAAGAGGCTGTGAGAGTTTATTATAAAGAAACAATAATAGAAAAAATTAAAGAGGCTGTGATGGAAAGGGGTAATACACTGATTAAACATGCACTTGATAAAGAGAAGACAGTGATTATCTTAGGCATAAGTGAATCCCAAAAGCCAACATGGCAGGGGTTACTTGAAGAAAATAAAGATGGGGGTTTAGACCTGATAAGAAAGCTTGGAGTATCATGTGGTCTGGAGAATATTGCAAGCATTCACCAACTTGGTGAATATGTTAAGGAGGGAAAGGCAAGAACCACTGAAAGTAACTTTTGAGAGAGGGGACGTATGCAGGGAAATATTGCTGAGAAAAAATCTAAAACACCTTCAAGAATTCAAAACCGTGTTCATTAAACCATACAGAACACAGGAAGAGTTGGAAAAGATCAAAAGCTTGTTGCAACAGACTAGAAGGTTAAATGAGAAAAGAAATGAAGAAGAGGAGGAAAATTTTTGATTAAAAGTTCTTCCAAACAAAGGGAAGGTAAAGAAGATAATAATAGAAAATCAGGGAATGCAGCCTCATTAAGATTGCTGTGCACAAATGATGATAAGTTAGCTGGTAAGGCAGTAGAATTAAAGGATAGGATTCTCAACAGTAAGGCAGATATAGTTGCGGTTACGGAGACTAAGTTAAGAGAGGACATAAACAGTGTCACAGTTTTTCCCAAGGGCTTCAGAATATTAAGGGTTGAAAGCTCTGAGAGGACTGGTGGAAGGATAGCAATGCTCATAAGTGAAAGATTTCAGATTGAAGAAATGTACTTTGATATAGAAAGTGAGTTCAAGTAATTTCTTGTTGTTCGCATAATTGCTGAGTCAGAGAGCATTATAATAACTGTTGTATATAATCCACCAAAGAACCAACATAGGCTAAAAGGTTAAATGAGGGATGAAATGAAGAAGAGAGAGGCAAATTTTGATTAAGAGCTCTTCCAGCTAAAGGGGAAATGAAGAAGATTATGAAAGACGATCAGGGGATTCAGCATCATTAAAATTACTGTACACAAATGTTGATGGGTTAACTGGTAAGGCATAGAATTAAAGGATAGGATTCTCAATAGTAAGGCAGATATAGTTCCGGTTACATAGACTAAGTTAAGTGAGGACATAAATGTTGCAGTTTTTCCTAAGGGCTTCGGAATACTAATGGTTGATAGCACTGCTCATAGGTGAATAATTTCAGATTGAAGAAATAAACTTTGCTATAGAAAGTAAAGTTCAAGGAGTTTATTGTTACTCACATATATACAGGGTCAGAGAGCATTATAATAACTGTTGTATATAACCCACCTAGGAACCAACATATGCTAAAAGTTTATGAGGAAAATCATATAACTACTATTGATGTTATAAACTTAGTTGTTTACATTGCACGGGAGAGAAAATGTAGGATTTTAATTATAAGAGATTTTAATCATAGAGAGATAGATTGGATAAATCTTGACCCACACAAGGGTGAGGATTCATTTGGGGTAAGATTCCTAGATTGCATACAGGGAATTTCCTAAACCAACATGTACTGGAACCAAGAAGGGCCAGGGGTACGGATGAACCATCACTACTTGATCTAGTGTTCACAGATAATGTGTTGGATATTGAAAAAATTGAGTATGAACCGCCTATTGGAAAGAGTGACCATTGTGTATTACTGATAGACCATGTCATTGAAGATGTTCTGCCTGAAAATAGAGGGACTGAGGACACGTGGAGGAACTATATGAAAGGAGAGGATATCAAAATTAATGAGCTTTTTATAATTATTGACTGGAGAACTGCAGTAACTTGGAAAGTAAATAAGTTGCTCCTTTCCAGTATATGTTTTAGTTTTCTTATGCTAGCAATAATAATGATAATGATGGTATTAATAATAATAATTCAGTTTGTTAAGTTCTATGTTTAAATGTGCTTAACATTCTATACTATATATACCTAAATAGATGAATACAGTATTGTACCATGTTTCCTATATATTAAGAAATTGTAAGAAGAAAAAGTATGGTTTGTAAGAACCTCATCTTACACTTTCAGAGATGGGTGCTTAACTTTCCGTTACTGATGTGTTATTGGAATTCCCGGTCATAAATATCTACTACATTTAAGGGAAGTTATTTCTCTGTTTTTGTTTAATAGCTTCTACTTATTTGTAGTAATATTTACTAACCTTGTTGTCCAAGAATATGTTGTTTATTTGTTTTTTTCCAGGTAATTCTGTACCTAACCTACTCGCCGGCACCAAACCATTTACTCTACGGTACCATATGGTAATTTGGTAAGTTGGCTATTTCTAAGCTAGGCTGTTTATTTATGAGATGTATAATTACATGTTTTCCTTTGGCGTTATAACATATTTTTGGCAACGAGGATGGGATTGTCATTAGCCTGTCCTGAGCAAGTTTTATGATAATCTACTGTGTCCTAATGGTAGGCTAGGCAATTTACCTATTAGCCTAAGCCTATTTACGATTTTGTTTGCATCTCGGTATGTTAGACTAATCTTATACATATTAAGACTGAACTCGCATAATTATCTAGCAAAATTGCACCACATTTACATGTTTTTCTTGCTTTTTTTCTAGTTATATAGCCACTGGTGGCCGCGGTTGTTATGTTTTCATACCTGGAAAAATAAGTACAGGTTGTGTACATGATGTCTAGTTATCATATTACATATCCCATCCTCGTTATTACTGTTGTATAGATGAAGTGGGGTAGGTAAATGTACACAACAATAATGTAACTGCTTTACTTCGTTGATGCCATTTGTAGAAGAGCATAAATTTTAAAACTAAAAAAAATGCATTAATGACATGAGAACATTCAATAATACTGGATAATACTTAACCATTTAATGAAAGGATCGAAACCTTTATATAAAGGGTCGAAACATTCTGTTTATGGCTGTCAAACATAAAAGTAAAAAACACTCCCTGAGTGTGCAATAGAAAACTTAAAACTAATTAAAGGGGTATGTTAGACACAACACTTCCTTCCCCCTTAAAAGAGTTTTGAGTACATGTATAAGTATATGGAAAATATATCTTGTCTTAATACCTTTATTATCATAATATCATGCATAATTACAAATCTTATTTCTTATGAGCTATTCCCCTGGTTGCCCTATCAGGAAGTACCCTGTGTGCGACTGGACTCTGGGGTGAAGGCACTTTTAACGCGTCTGCTGAGAATGAGACCTCTGTGTTCGTGGCTGGTTCCACTACATTTCTGGGATGAAGAGTTTATTCAGTATAAGACTGATCTGCTGAGAGATGGTGCCTATTGTCAGACCAACAAGGCTTTTGCTGATCAATGTGTCTCTTCATTACATTCCCATTTACTCGAATATCATAATGCATATTCCCAACCTTTCATGTAATTTCCCCAGGTATCCACTTCTCTGGTGTTGTGGATGATAGTACAAGTACTGGAGAAGAAGGTTGAAAGTGTCGTATCTCCTTTTGGTGTTGTAATTGTGTCCAGCCTTTGTACTGCTGATCACTAGGAAAATCAGGCAACATAAGATTTAACTTAGTCAAAATCAGGCAACATCAGATCTAGCTTAGTCCTAATCCTCCTCCCCGTCAACAAAACTGATGATGCCATACCCGTAGTTGCATGCGGAGTAGTTCGATAACTTAAGAGAAATTTACATATGTTAGTAGGAACAGGAGTATGTGAGGCTTGACGACATTTCATATGATGCTTAAATGTCTGGACAAATCTTTCAGCCTCCCCATTTGTGGCAGGATGATACGGTGCAAAAATGGTGTGTAGAATGCCATTTACATCCAAAAAATCTTTGAATTCCTGAGAAGATAACTGAGGACCATTATCAGATACTATGCGCTCTGGCAGGACATGGACTGCAAAAAGTGTCATTAGTGCTTTGATAGTACAAAGTGAGGTAGTTGACTGCACTGGAATGATCTCTGGCCATTTACTGTAAGCCTTCTCATATAACTTTCTTCTACTTTCAGCTCCAATTTGCAGAGGGTATCTGAGTGGGGCACTCAAAATTTAGTTAAGCTCAATGCCTCCAAGACATAGTTTCTGGCTATCTCTTTTTCTTCTTCGCCTCCTGAAAACCCTAATGTCTTCGAAACTTACGAAATTTACCCTCTTAATTCTATCAACATATTAGGAATACATATATCCTCTAACTTGTCTTGGAGGAATCTCATAATCCAAATTTCTAAATCTTCATCCAAAAAATTGGGGGTTTTGTTCGTTTCCATCATTACTTTTCCTCTTTACAGTTACATAAGATTTATAAAGGTCTTATCCATCCCTGCTTAGAATATTGCTCACACATCTGGGATGCTTTTTCTTATACTTATCTCCTTGATAGGGTTAAATCTAAGGCAGTCAGACTCATTAATGATCCTTCTCTTACTTCCAATCTGGATTCTCTCTTTCTTCGCTTTCTCTTTTCTATCGCTACTACTTCCATTGCTGCTCCGATAAGTAGGCGAGTTGCATCCCTCCCCCACTGCCGAGGTCGCGTAACACTCGCCAAGTGGCCTCATCTCACAGGTACTGTGTGGAGATTTGTAGCTCGTGGCTTGGGCGGTGCAGCAACTTCTTCTTCCCATCTACCTCAGGGCTCTGGAACTCTCATCATCCTTCTGTCTTTACTAAGTCTTATGACCTTTCATCCTTCAAAAAGTGGATCTATCGTCATCTCAGGGCCTGGTCCTCCATATCTCTGGGTCCTCTGTACTTTGACTGTTTTTTCTGTCTGTCGTTTTCCTTTGTGTGACATTATCTCATCTCTGCCTTGTCCTTAACCTTTTTCTTTTCCTTCATATTAGTGTTTTCTCGTGCATGGGCCTTAATTCATTAGGGCACTTTTTGCCTGTCCCAATATCACACTCATAAAAAAAAAGCATAGACAAGAAATTAGTAAGAACATCCAAGAAATGTACCAGCAAAATCAATGTGTAGCCATTGCCAAGCATATCTAGGATTTCCAGGGGCACAAACGTGCTGGTTTGGGATTATTTTGGTTGATCGAACGTGTCGTACATTTCTGAACCTACATTTCAATGTCCTTGTCCATTCCCGGCCACCACATGTAACTTCTAGCTATTGCTTTAGATCTCACAATGCCTTGGTGATCCTAATGTAGATTAGTGAGTACCTGTTTCCTAAGCTTCTTAGGAACAACAACTCTTGCCCCACGTAATATGCAGTTCTGTTCCACACGAAGTTCAGACCATACTGCCACATATGGTTTACATTCTGCCTTAGTCAATGTTGAACCTCGACCAGTAAGTAAATGCTGAAGTATCTTGGACAATATCACAGCTAAATATATAGCTAAAAACACAAACAGGATCCAATATTGGATCCAATATTGGATCCTGTTTGTGTTTTTAGCTATATATTTAGCTGTGAGAGGTAAGTTGTAGCTTTCTAGCAACAAAACACTGATATCATGATCTGTAGAAGATTTGTCTATGGGTAAGCGAAATAGTGAGTCTGCATTTCCTATCTTGGTAGTAGACTTGTACTCTAATGTATTATCATATTCTGCCAAAATGATAGCCCACCTTTGTAGTTGTGCAGTGACTAGAGTAGGTAAATCTGCTTTGGGACCTAAAATGGCTAATAATGGTTTGTTGTCAGTGACTAACTTAAATTCCTTCCTGCTGTATAGGTATATGTGGAATTTCTTTACAGCATACACAAGTACAAGGCCCTCCTTTTCAATTTCTAAATACTTTCTTTCTGCCTTATTCAATAATCTAGATGCATAAGCAATTGGCCTTTCTGTGCCATCGGGCATGACATGAGCTAAAATTACACTTAAGCCTACCTGTGAGGCATCACACACTAGTTTTACAGGCAAGTCCATTCTGAAATGCGTTAAGAACTTTGGAGAAATTATTTCTGCTTTTATCTTTTCAAATGACTGCTGAGAGTCCACTGACCAGTGCCATGCTTTGTCTTTGTTTAACAGTCAATATAGTGGTTCTGCTAGGGTAGCTAAGTCTTTTATGAACTTTCCGTAAAATGTCACAAGTCCTAAAAATGACTGTAGCTCCTTGACATTTTCAGGCACTTTTGCTGACTGTACTGCCCTGACTTTGTCATCTGTTTTGTGAATACGTCAGTCATTTAGTTTGAACTCTAAATATTCAATTGCTGAAACCTTAAAATGACATGTGCCCTTTTTTATTTTCATTCCATTGTCTTGGAAGTGTTTCAATACTGCTACTAATCTCTCATGATGCTCTCTCTCATCCTTTCCTGCTACTAGTATGTCATCAATGAAACAAAATACTCCAGCCAATCCATTGAATTTCTTATCCATGGCTTGCTGCCATTTTGCTGGACTACTGGCTACTCCATATGGTAGTCTCTTTGGATGAAATATTCATATATGAGTAATTATTGTACAGTATTCTTGTGACTTGCCATCCATAACTACCTGCTGAAAGGCATGTTTAAGGTCAATTTTTGAAAAGACCTTACATTCTCCTAGGGCTGCAAACATGTTTGTAGGGCTGGGTAGAGGGTATTGGGCTACTTGTAACTGTGGGTTTAGTGTTACCATATAATCTCCACACAATCGGACACCTTCATCTTGTTTTTCTACTGGTACTAAAGGGATTCCCCGATCTGAGAACATTATTTTCTATCATGTGCCTTCTGCTTCCAACTTTTTAATATCCTGTTCAACTGAGGCCTTTAAAGCAAAGGGAATAGGTCTAGGAGCAAAAAACTTGGGTGTCGCATCATATTTCAGAACTAAGTTTGCCTTTGTGTTATTTACTGTGCCATGTCCTTCAGTAAAAATTTCCTTAAATTTCGAAAACACACCACTCACAAGGGTAACAGTTAAATTATCTACCTTCAGAACCTTCAGAATTTTAACTGAAAATGTTTCAACCAATCTAAACCTATTATTGTCTGACCTTGGCCTTTCATAATGGTGAGGGGCAGATCCTGTGGTGTCTGCTGATCATACTGAACATATACCTTGGCTGAATCTACTACCGCTATGTTTTGTGCATTGTAATCCCAAAAAACTTTATTGCAAGCTTCTATGACATCACAGAAACGTTTGCTGGTGTGTCAACCTGCATGACAACTGGCACACTGTTAATGTTTACTGTAATCATTACCTCTTGTCTTTGCTACTTATAGAGTTAATTTGAAAAGCAAATTCTGGTTTACTACTATCCAATTGCTCTGTTGGCTCGTTTGACTGATCATCCTGTTCTGTTTCAGGTTTAATTGAGGTATAATTGATGTGTTTCTCTGTTTTGTGCAGCTTTCTCGTGTTACTGAAGTGACCCTTGCGTCAACAACTTTAAAATTTCTTGATTTTGTATTTGTGGATTGCTAACCTTCAGGTTTCCTTTGAACTGTCATGTTCTTTCCTTGTCGCCATTACCGTTTACCATACTGGAAGAACACTTTATTGACCTGAGAATTATTTTGTGAACACTCAATGGCTTAAGCTTGAGATTTTGCTGCTTCCTGAATCCTAGCTGTGTCTAAAACTTTATCTAATATTAGGGCTATCTCCTGAAGCAAGTTTTACCTAAGTTCATGTGAATTACATATGGCTATATCCTGATCTATTATGACAACCTCCTTGTTTTTGAAGTCACAAGTAGTAATAAAAATATCAGCTGGTTCACTTGCATCATGGGTGCACTGGCTAAGCCTAAATCTCTCATATCTAAAGTTAATTATAGGAACAAAATAGGCTTTTAGGCTTTCAATTGTATGTTAAAGGGTGTTATGTACAGGTGTGAAGGCTTTATACACCTCCTGTACCTCCAGACCTGCTACATGACATAGTAGGGCATGCTTATGCTCATCCTTGTTGACTCCTATGGCCTTCAGGTAGATGTGAAACGAATCCCTTCACTTGTTCTGCCTCTGCATAACAGTGGAGAGTTTCTCTTGCATGGAAAACGCTCTGGGTACAGGTAGATTGTGCACCATGGTTGTGGTTGATTGCTTTGGGCTGGTTACATACTCCTACCAAAACTTGGTAGGTGGCATATGTGCTGCCTCCTCTGCCTGGTGTTGTTACCACTCATCGCCACTATTATGTTTCTTAGCTGTTCAAAATATGTAGATGGTTGTAAACCTCTATGAAGTTCTATAATTGTGTATTATGTGTAGCCATTATAATACATATCTCAGTCTCCTCGTCATTGTTATGTTTCTTACCTGTTCAAAATAAGTAGATGGTTGTAAAGCTCTATAAAGCTCTGTAATTGTGTATGATGTGTAGTCATTATAATACATATCCCAAACTCGTCGTTAATGTCATAGAGATGATGGGATATGTATACACAATTATAATGTAACTGCTTTTATTTTGTCGATACTATTGTCGAATAGTATAAATTCTAAAATTAAGCAAATACACATAAATGACATGAAAACAATCAGTAATACTGTATAATACTGAAACACTTGTAAGAAGGAATGAAACCCTAGTATGAAGGATCGAAACACTTGTAAGAATGATTGAAACCCTAGTATGAAGGATTGAAACACTTGTAAGAAGGATTAAAGCATTTTTGAGAAGGATCGCAGCACATTATTTGTGGATGTTAAGCCTAATTAACAGAAAACTCTTCTTGAGTGTACAACAGGAGACTTAACACTAGTTAAAGGGGTATCTTAGACACAACACCTGTGTTGTCTAGAGTATTGCAGTATTGTTATAATGGATGGCCTGATAAAGTAGTTAGTGAACTTATACCATTTAAGACTAGGTTGATGAAGTTGTCGACTCAGTGTGATTGTATCCTATTGGGATATAGAGTTGTTATTCCTGCTAGAGTTAGAGAAATTTTACTTAGGGAGTTACATGCTGAGCACATGGGTGAATCTAAAATGAAAGAATTGGTTAGGGCCTGATTTTGGAGGCCAGGGTTAGATGGTGAAATAGAATCTTAAGTAAAGACCTGTCCTACATGTCTAGAAATCGTAGTTTTCCTAAGAAAACCCTCTTCACCCTTGGGAATGGCCATCATTTTCATAACATCGCATTCATGTGGACCATGTGGGTTCAATTCATGGTACTCATTATTTGATCATCGTTGATGCACATTCTAAATGGGTAGAGATATTCCCGACTAATGCTATAAATTATACTGCTACTATAAACCTACTGCATTCATGTTTTGCTAGATGGGACCTGCCAGTTGTGCTGGTGAGTGATAATGCTAGCTGCTTCACTAGCAGTGAGTTTCAGAGTTTTATTGAGTTGAATGAAATTCGTCATGTACGTTCTGCGCCTTTTCATCCCTCTACGAATGGGCTGGCAGAAAACATGGTGCGTACTTTCAAGTCCGCTTTGCTTCATGCTAAGGGGGAGAAAGTGAGTTACCCTTGACAAATTTTTTATTCAAGTATAGGGTAACTTCTCACACTACAACCAGTTTGTCACCTTCTGAGTTATTACTTGGTCGTCAAAGCTGTTCTGTATTTGATTTACTAAGATCTGGAGAAATTATCCAGCAGAGAGTGTTAAAGCAGCAGCAGAATCAGAAGCAACTACATGGCCCTATGTCTCCTAGAACATTGGAACAATCTCCAGATGATCCAGTCATAGTACGTACTTATGCTCACGGAACTAAGTGGACTACCGTTACTGTTAAATCTAGAACAGGCCCTTCATTTTATAAGGTATCTACAAAAGAAGGACTAGTGATGAAATGTCATGAAAATCAGATTTGGAAAGGTGATCCACCTAGCCCTGAGAGAGTATCAAGTGCTCCTCATAGTCCTTAAAAATTGTTGATGGAACCTAGTACATCTCTGGTACCCAAGTCTCCAGAAGTACATAGATCTAGCAGAGTTTCAAGTGCTTTGGTATGTCATGAATTGTTGGGGAGGAGTGCAGTAACTTGGAAAGTAAACAAGTTGTTTTTTTCAGTAAATGTTTTTGTTTTCCTATAATAATAATAATAATAATAATAATAATAATAATAATAATAATAATAACAATAATAATAATAATAATAATAATAATAATAATAATAATAATAATAATAATAATAATAATAATAATAATAATAATAATAATAATAATAATAATAATAATAATAATAATGATGGTAATAATGAAATAATTCAGTTTGTTAATATCTATGTCTAAATGTGTTTAACTTTTCATATTATATATACCTAAATAGACGAATACCGTATTGTACCTCGTTTCCAATATATTAAGAAATTGTAAGAAGAAGAACTATGATTTGTCAGAACCTCGTTTTACACTTTCATAGTTTGGTGTTTAACTTTGCATTATTGATGAGTTAATGGATTTTCCTGTCTTGAATATCTACTACATTTAAGGGAAGTTATTTCGCTGGTTTGTTTAATAGATCCTATGTATATGTAGTAATATTTACTAACCTTTGTGTCTAGGAATTTATTTTGTTTTTTCCAAGTAAATATGTACCTAACCTATTCACCGGCACCTAACCATTTATTCATCGATACTATATGAATGCCAGAGTGGGTGATGGAGAGGTAGGTGTTGTAGGAAAGTATGGGGTACCAGGTGGGAATGAGAGTGGCGAGAGACTGTTAGAAATGTGTGTTGAGCAAGAGCTAGTGATTGGTAATAGTTTTTTCAAGAAGAAGATAATAAATAAATATACATGGATGAGAGTGGCAAATGGAAGAGTGAAAGAAAGAGCATTGATGGATTATGTGTTGGTAGCAAAGAGCATGGTTGGTAGTGTGAAAGATGTGCATGCATTTAGGAGTGTGGCTGCTGGGATGACTGATCATTTTTTGGTTGAAGAAAGAGTGGTAGTAGCAAAAGAGTGGGGAAATGGAGTGGGGGGATGTACAAGGAAAATGGTGAAGGTGGAAGAGCTGAAAAAGCAAGAGCAGAGACAGGAATACCAGGACAGGTTGAAAGTTGCATATGGCAGGGTGAGAGAAGGAGCAGTTGGGGAGTTAGAGGAGGAATGGGGGTTGATGAAAGAATGTTTTGTGGGACATGCAAGTGATGTGTGTGGAAAGAGGTTTATTGGCGGTGGCATGAGGAGGGGCAGCGAGTGGTGGAATGAAGGGATGAAAATGAAGGTGGAAGAGAAAAAGAGGGCCGTTGAGGAATGGCTGCAGTGTAAAAGTAGGGAGAAGTATGAAAGATATAGGGAGAAAAATGTGGAAGCCAAGCAGAAGGTAGAGGAAGAGAAGAGGTTGGCAAATGTCAGGTGGGGACAGGATTTTAGTAGGTCATATGAGGAGAATAAAAAGAAGTTTTGGAAAGAAGTGAAGAGAGTAAGGAAGGGTGGATCGAGGATGGAAGAGACACTGAAAGAAGTGAATGGACAGATGTTAAGAGGGAACGATGCAAGGAAAAGATACGCAGAATATTTTGAGTACTTGCTGAATGTTGAGGAAGATAGAGAGGCTGCTATAGTGGCAGTGTGGGGTGTTCAAGTGCCAGTAATGGGAGATGAAAATGAGAGAGAGATTACAAGAGAGGAGGTGAAAAGGGCATTATATGAAGCGAAAGCAGGTAAAGCACCTGGAAGGGATGGTGTGAGAGCGGAGATGTTGAAAGAATGGGGTGTGACTGCATTGGAATGGTTAGTGAGAGTGTTTAATATATGCTTTATGTTGTTAATGGTGCAAGTAGAATGGGTGATTGCTTGTATAGTGCCCCTACACAAAGGTAAGGGAGATGTGTATGAATGCAATAATTTTAGGGGTATAAGTTTGTTGAGTGTGGTAGGAAAAGTGCATGGTAGGATACTGGTTAATAGGATTAGGGATAAGACAGAAAATGTGATCGCGGAAGTGCAGAGTGGTTTTAGGAGTGGTAGAGGTTGTATAGATCAGATTTTTATAGTTAGGCAGTTATGTGAGAAATATTTAGCAAAGGGTAAGAATGTGTATTTTGCATTTTTGGATCTGGAGAAAACGTATGATAGAGTTGATAAAGAGGCAATGTGGAATGTTTTGAGGTTATATGGAATTAATGGTAAACTGTTGCATGCAGTGAAGATTTTGTATGAGGGCAGTAGAGCTTGTGTTAGGGTAGGGAATGAAGTGATTGAGTGGTTTCAGTGAGTGTGGGACTGAGACTGGCATGTGTGATGTCGCCATGGCTGTTCAATTTGTATATTGATGGAGTCGTAGGAGAAGTGAATGAGCAAGTGCATGGTTGAGGTTTGAGAATGGTAGATGGGGATGATAACGAGTGGGAGCTGAATAAGTTGCTGCTTGCAGATGATACTGTGGTGGTGGCACATTCAGAGGAGAAGCTGCGTCAGAATTTGGAATGGTGTGTGAGAGAAGGAAGTTGCTAGTGAATGTGGGAAAGAGTAAGGTTATGAGGTGTACAGGAAATGAGGATGATGCTGGATTGAATGTTATGTTGAATGGAGATATACTTGAGGAAGTTGATCAGTTTAAGTATTTAGGCTCGTTTATAGCTGCAAATGGTGGAGTGGAATCAGATGTGTGTCACAGAGTGAATGAAGGATGTACAGTGTTGGGTGTGTTGAAAGGAATTATGAAGAATAGAGGGTTGGAAATGAATGTTAAGAAAGTGTTGTATGAGAAAGTGGTTGTGCCAATAGTATGGGTCAGAATTATGGGGTATGAAAGTAAGCGAGAGACGAAAACTAAATGTGTTTGAGATGAAATGCCTGAGGAGTATGAATGGTGTATCTCGGTTGGATAGGGTTAGGAATGAAGTGGTGAGAGCAAGAATGGGTGTGAGGAGAGAAATTGCAGCCAGAGTTGATATGAATGTTCTGAGATGGTTTGGCCATATGGAAAGGATGGATGATGAAAGACTGCTGAAATAGGTGATGAATGCGAGAGCTGATGGGAGAAATGCTAGAAGGAGGCCTAAGTTTGGGTGGATGGATGGAATAAGGAGAGCCCTGAATGATAGGAGGATGGATGTGAGGAATCAAGTGAGCGTGGCAGGAATAGGAATGAGTGGCGATCAATTGTGACACAGCTCTGATGGGCATCTGCTGTTACCACGGGGCTGCATCTCACAGAGGTAGCACTGTGGTAGGGGCAGTAGGGGAGTTGGCAGTTGTGAAGCGACACAGGTTGTGGAAGAGCCGGGAGGATGGGCTGTGGCGCTTCAGCAGTGCCATCTGAACGGTCGCTAGCTCCCTCATCATTGCCCATAGAGCAAAGCAATCCCCTTATTGTTTTCTTATTTTGATGTCGGTTACCCCCAATTAAAGGGGGAAACAGCCTAGGTCGATAGACTATATAGTAATCTGGTGAGTTGGATATTTCTAAGCTAGGCTGTTTATTTATCACATACATACATATACCTTGGCTGTTTCCCCCTTTAATTGGGGGGTAGCCGACATCAAGAAAGGAAAACAAATAGGGGGATTACTTTGCTCTATGGGCAATTACGAGGGAGCTAGCGACCGTTCAGATGGCACTGCTGGAGTGCCACAGCCCATCCTCCCGGCTCTTCCACAACCTGTGTCGCTTCACAACTGCCAGCTCCTCCTACTGCACCTACCACAGGACTATCTCTGTAAGATGCAGCCCCGTGGTAACAGCAGATGCCCATCAGAGCCGCGCCACAATCGCTCGCCACTCATTCCTATTCCTAGCACGCTCGCTTGCTTCCCTCACATCCATCCTCCTATCATTTAGGGCTCTCCTTACTCCATCCATCCATCCAAACCAAGGCCTCCCTCTAGCATTTCTCCCATCAACTCTCGCATTCATCACCTTTTTCAGCAGCCTTTCATCATCCATCCTATCCACATGGCCAAACCATCTCAGAACATTCATATCTACTCTGGCTGCAATTTCTCTCCTCACACCCGTTCTTGCTCTCACCACTTCATTCCTAACCCTATCCAATCGAGATACGCCAATCATACTCCTCAGGCATTTCATCTCAAGCACATTTTAGGTTCCATCTCTCGCTTACTTTCATACCCCATAACTCTGATCCATACATCACAGTTGGCACAACCACTTTCTCATACAAAACTTTCTTAACATTCATTTCCAACCCTCTATTCTTCATCACTCCTTTCAATGCGCTCAACACTTTACATCCTTCATTCACTCTGTGACACACATCTGCTTCCACTCCACCATTTGCAGCTATAACCGAGCCTAAATACTTAAACTGATTAACCTCCTCAAGTGTCTCTCCATTCAACATAACATTCAAGCCAGCGCCATCTTAATTTCTTGTACACCTCATAACCTTACTCTTTCCAACATTCACTCGCAGCTTCCTTCTCTCACACACCATTCCAAATTCTAACACTAACTGACACAGCTTTTCCTCTGAATCTGCCACCACCACAGTATCATCTGCAAACAGCAACTTATTCAGCTCCCACTCGTTATCATCCCCATCTACCATTTTCAAACCTCGACCACGCACTCGCTCATTCACCTCTCTTACAACTCCATCAATATACAAATTGAACAGCCATGGTGACATCACACATCCCTGTCTCAGTCCCACACTCACTGGAAACCACTCACTCACTTCATTCCCTACCCTAACACAAGCTCTACTACCCTCATACAAACTCTTCACTGCATGCAATAATTTACCATTGATTCCATATAATCTCAAAACACATAGCCTCTCTATCAACTCTATCATATTTTTTCTCCAGATCCAAAAATGCAAAATACACATCCTTACCCATTTCTAAATATTTCTCACATAACTGCCTAACTATAAAAATCTGATCTATACAACCTCTACCACTCCTAAAACCACTCTGCACTTCCGCGATCACATATTCTGTCTTATCCCTAATCCTATTAACCAGTATCCTACCATACACTTTTCCTACCACACTCAACAAACTTATACCCCTAAAATTACTGCATTCATACATATCTCCCTTACCTTTGTATAGGGGCACTATACAGGCAATCACCCGATCCACTGGCACCAATGACAACATAAAGCATATATTAAACACTCTCACTAACCATTCAAATGCAGTCACACCCCCTTCTTTCAACATCTCCGCTCTCACACCTTCCATTCCAGGTGCTTTACCTGCTTTCGCTTCATACAATGCCCTTTTCACCTCCTCTCTTGTAATCTCTCTCTCATTTTCATCTCCCATTACTGGCCCTTAAACCCCTCCCACTGCCACTATAGCTGCCTCTCTATCTTCCTCAACATTCAGCAAGCACTCAAAATATTCTGCCCATCTTTTCCTTGCATCGTTCCCTCTTAACATCTGTCCATTCACATCTTTCACTGTCTCTTCCATCCTCGATCCACCCTTCCTTACTCTCTTCACTTCTTTACAAAACTTCTTTTTATTCTCCTCATATGACCTACTAAAATCCTGTCCCCACCTAACATTTGCCAAACTCTTCTCTTCCTCTACCTTCCGCTTGGTTTCCACATTTTTCTCCCTATATCTTTCATACTTCTCCCTACTTTTACACTGCAGCCATTCCTCAAAAGCCCTCTTTTTCTCTTCCACCTTCATTTTCACCCCTTCATTCCACCACTCGCTGCCCCTCCTCATGCCACCTCCAACAAACCTCTTTCCACACACATCACTTGCAAGTCCCACAACACATTCTTTCATCAACCCCCATTCCTCCCCTAACTCCCCAACTTCTCTTTCTTTCACCCTGTCATATGCCACTCTCAACCTGTCCTGATATTCCTGTCTCTTCTCTGGCTTTTTCACTATTTCCCTTCTACATCCCCCCACACTATTTCCCCACTCTTTTGCTACTACCACGTTTGCTTCAACCAAAAAATGATCAGACATCCCAGCAGCCACACCCCTGAATGCATGTGCATCTTTCACTCTACCAATCATGCTCTTTGCTACCAACACATAATCCATCAATGCTCTTTCTTTCACTCTTCCATTTGCCACTCTCATCCATGTATACTTATTTATTAACTTCTTCTTAAATAAACTATTACCTATCACCAACTCTTGCTCCACATACATATCTAACAGTCTCTCGCCACTCTCATTCCCACCTGGTACCCCATAATTTCCTACAACACCTTCTATCTCTCCATCACCCACTGTGGCATTCAAGTCACCCAACACAACTACATAGTTCCTTCTACTCAGACCATCCACACATCTAGTTAACTCATTCCAGAATTCATCCGGCTCTTCCTCACTTCTCTCACATCCTGGCCCATACGCACTAACAAAAGCCCAACATTCCCTTCCTATCCTAGCCCTCACCCACATCAGCCTAGATGACACTTCTTTCCATTCCACTACCTGATTTACCATCCATTCACTCAGCAATAATGCCACACCTTCTCTCGCTCTCCCCCTTTCAACCCCGGACACCAAACCAGTCACATCACCAAATGCCACTTCTCCTTTTCCTTTCATCTTCGTCTCACACAATGCCAATACATCCATCCTCCTCTTACCAAACATATATCCAATCTCACATCTTTTGCTGTCTATCGTACTACAACCATGCGCATTTAGACACCCCAAAACTAGAGTTTGGGGAGAAGTTATTCTCCCCTCTACTCCCCTTCTTCTTTGACATCTCGCAGGAGATTGATACAAGGGGGGGTATTCCCAGTCCCCCCACCCCGTCCACTTTTAGTCGCCTTTTACGACACGCAGGGAATACGGTGAGGCTATTCTTAGATATTGTGCCTGCCCCACAGGGCGGTAATAGGTAATAGTTTATTTATGAGAGGCATAAATAGATATGCTTTCTCTTGAGGTTATACCAAGGACCTTATTTTTAAGAACAATTCTGTACAAGAAATGTATGACATATTTTGTGAGGTATATGAAAAGATATTAGAATGTTGCATACCTTCCTCCAAAATAGGAATTATTCATGCCAGAGTGAAATGGTTCAATAATGATTGTTAGTGAGCTAAGGAGTGGAGAGACAAATGCTGGAAAAGGTATAGGAGGAGAAAAATCATAAAAAGAGCAAGAAATGAGTACCTAAGTAAAAGAAGAGGCTATGAATGGGATATCACCAGGAAGTCTAAAGAAATTCCCAAACTTTTCCACAGCTATATCAGAGGAAAAATTAAGGTAAAAGTATAGGTTTTGAAGCTAGAGAGAGCGGATGGAAGCATCACTAAGAAAGATGAAGAGATCTGCAAAGAACTGAAGAAGGAGTTCCAGTCGGTATTTACAGCAGAAAATACCCCACCCCTTCAGATTGCAGAGATAGGACCTCATGGGCCAATATTAAAGAACATCATCTTTTCAGCAACAGAGGTATGCAAAATGCTATTGGAGTTATATACCCATAAAGCTACAGGTCCTGATGATATATCCCCTTATAAACCTAAGAAATGCTCTAAATCAATATCAGTGGCATTATGTATCATATTTGAAAAGTCTCTGGAATCAGAGGATATTCCAAAAAGCTGGAAACAAGCGAACATGGTTCCTATCCTCAAAATAGGGAGGAATGCAGCTCTAAACTACAGACCTGTTTCTTTGACCAGCATAGTTTGCAAAGTTATGGAGAAGCAACAAAGAAAACACATCTCTCTTCTCTTGGAATCCTTCAACTTTTTGTAAGCATGACATCATGGCTTCATAGAAGGGATCAAAGGGTTAGAGAAAGACAGTGTCTGAATAGAGTAGGGTTAGTAGTTGAGTTCTACGAGGCTCGGTTTTAGATCCACTTTTGTTCCTTGTATATGTATATAACCTACCAGAGACCGTAAATTCATTCATGTGTATATTTGCAGATCATACAAAGATTGTGAATAAAATAAGAGAGGAGAACAGTGGTAGAAAACTTCAGGAAGATCTAAATAGTCTGCATGAGTGGTCAGAAAAGTGGCTAATGAAATTCAATACTTCAATATGTAAGGTAATGAGAATTGATTCAAGTGCAAGAAGACCCAAGCTTGACTACTCGGTGGCAGAAGTACAACTTCAAGAGACAGAGAATGAGAGAGATCTAGGAGTAAACATACCGGGCCGATTTGTCTCCAGAAATACATATAAATGGCATAGTAAGGGCAGCATATGCTTTCTTAGCATATGTAAGAGTAGCCTTCAGGCACATGGACAAGGAAATGTACAGAAATATTTATGTAACCTATGTGAGGCCAAGACTTGAATATGCAGCCCCCTTTTGGATTCCGCACTTGAAAAAACAACTAGTCAAGCTTGAAAAAGTTCAAAGACATGCCATGAAACTGGTGCCAGAAAAATGCAATCTCAGTTATGATGAGAGGCTGAGGGAATTAGACTTACCATCACTCCAAGCTTGAAGATTGAGGGGAGATATGGTGACAGTCTTTAAATTCCTTTATAGTTATGATGGAGTGGTATTTACACAGACGTACGCCCACACACACACACACACACACACACACACACACACACACATAAATACTGGGTCAGAGAGCATTATAATAACTGTTGTATACAACCCACCAAGGAACCAAAATAGGCTTGAAATTTATGAGGAAAGTCATATAGGTACGATTGAAGTCATAAAGTCAGTTGCTAACATGGCGCGGGAGAAAAAATGTAGGATTTTGATTATGGGAGACTTTAATCATAAAGAGATAGATTGGATAAATCTTGACCCACACAGTGGTGAGGACTCATTTGGGGCAAGATTCCTAGATTGCGTACAAGGGAATTTCCTACACCAACATGTAATGGAACCAACAAGAGCCAGGGGTGGGGATGAGCCATCACTACTTGATCTGGTGTTCACAGATAATGAGTTGGATATTGAAAATATTGAGTATGAACCACCAATTGGAAAGAGTGACCACTGTGTGTTGTTGATGGAGTATATCATTGAAGACATTCTTCCTGAGAGTAGAGGCACTGAGGACATGAGGAGGAACTATCCGAAAGGAGATTACATCAAAATGAATGAGCTTTTTGCAGTTATTGACTGGAGAACCTTATTTTACAACAAATCTGTACAAGAAATGTATGACATCTTTTGTGAGAAATATGGGAAGATAGTAGATTGCTGCATACCTGTCACCAAAGTAGGTGTAATTCATGCCAGAGAGAAATGGTTCGATAATGGGTGTAAAAGAGCTAAGGAGTGGAGAGACAAATGCTGGAAAAGGTATAGGAGGAGAAAAAACATAAATGCCTGGCAAACCTACAAAAGAGCAAGAAATGACTACCTAAGTAAAAGGAGAGAGGCAGAGAGAGATTATGAGAGGGACATCACCAGGAAGGCTAAAGAAAATCCCAAGCTTTTCCACAGCTTTATCAGAGGAAAACTGAAGGTAAAAGAACAGGTTTTAAGGCTAAAGAGAGCGGATGGAAGCATCACTGAGACGGACGAAGAGATCTGCAAAGAATTGAACAAGGAGTTTCAGTCAGTATTTACAGTAGAAAATACCCCACCCCCTCAGATTGCAGTGATAGAAGCTCAAGGGCCGGTATTAGAGAACATCAACCTTACAGCCACAGAGGTATGCAAAGCACTGATGGATTTAGATGTTCATAAAGCTACAGGTCCTGATGACATATCCCCTCATGTGCTTAAAAAATGCGCAAACACAATATCAGTGGCACTAAGTATCATATTTAAGGAGTCACTGGAATCGGGGGAGATTCCAAGATGCTGGAAACAAGCAAATGTGATACCTATCTTCAAAAAGGGAAGGAGGGATATGGCTCTAAACTATAGACCAGTTTCCTTGACCAGCATAGTTTGCAAACTTATGGAGAAACTACTAAGGAAACATATCTCTCTTCACTTGGAATCCTTCAACTTTTTGTCAGTGAGGCAACATGGCTTCAGAGAAGGAAGATCAACAGTAACAAACTTATTAGAATTTTATGATGAGGTAAGCCAAATCTTACAGGAAAGAGAGGGCTGGGCAGATTGCATATTCCTAGACTTCCAGAAAGCGTTTGACACTGTTCCACATGGGAGACTTATTAGGAAGCTGCAATCAATGGCTAGAATAGGTGGAAATGTCTTGGAATGGATAAAAACTTACTTAGAAGGAAGGGAACAGAGGGTTAGAGTAAGACACTCAGTGTCTGAATGGAGAAGAGTTAGTAGTGGAGTTCCACAGGGTTCAGTTTTAGGGCCACTTTTGTTCCTTGTATATGTAAATGACCTACCAGAGTCTGTAAATTCATTCATGAATATGTTTGCAGATGATGCAAAGATTGTGAAGAAAGTAAAAAACGAGAACAATGGTAGAGAACTTCAGGAGGATCTAAATAATCTGCATGAGTGGTCAGAAAAGTGGCTAATGAAATTCAATACTTCAAAATGTAAGGTAATGAGAATGGGTACAAGTGCAAGAAGGCCCAAGCTTGACTACTCGGTGGCTGGAGTACAACTTCAAGAGACAGAAAATGAGAGAGATCTAGGAGTAAACATACTGGCAGATTTGTCTCCAGAAATACATATAAATGGCGTAGTAAGGTCAGCATATGCATTCTTATCAAATGTAAGGGTAGCCTTCAGGCACATGGACAAGGAAATGTTCAGAAATATTTATGTAACCTATGTGAGGCCAAAACTCGAATATGCAGCCCCCTTTTGGAATCCGCACTTGAAAAAGCACATAGCGAAGCTTGAAAAAGTTCAAAGACATGCCACGAAACTGGTGCCAGAAATACGCAATCTCGGTTATGATGAGAGGCTGAGGGAATTAGACTTGCCATCACTCGAAGCTAGAAGAGTAAGGGGGGATATGGTGACAGTCTTTAAATTCCTTCATGGTTATGATAGAGTGGATAGGGATCGATATTTCGATATGGCTGGCTCTAGAACTAGAGGTCATAGTTTGAAGCTTCGTAAGAAAACTTGTTTGCAGGATGTAAGGAAATACTTTTTCAGTGTAAGAGTAGTTGATAATTGGAATTCGCTAAGCGAGGAGGTAGTTGATGCTATCTCAATCCATAGTTTTAAGGACAGGTATGATAAGTATCACTAAGTCTAAAAATGGAACCGATCAGGAGACGGGAAGATACGAGCTTTGGGCTCTTTCCCGTAAACACAATTAGGTAATCACAATTAGGTAATCACACACACACACACACACACACACACACACACACCATGGTCAAGTTTTTAAGTTAAGATGTGTGTTACCAGAAAGGAGACAAACTGAGTCACTAAATAGCACTTATATGGAGATATAAAAATTCTGTGTGAAGCTAAATTAGAAGTTTTTCTCTTTTCTTTTTTTTCCTCTTTCTCGTCTTCTTTCTATATTCTGTGAGAGGGGGAACATAAAAATGTCGGGAGAAGGGGTAGTCATCAGGGGACTTAAACAGAGAATCAAGAAGTTAGAGGAAATGGTTATAAGCCTTGATGATAAAATTCGGAATATGGATGGAGAAATGAAAGAGAATGAAACACTCAGAGAACAAATAAGATCTTTGGAGGAGGCAAATAAAGCACAAGGGCAGGAGAGAAAGGAACTAGAAAAAAGAATAAAGAAGCTGGAAGGGGAAAAGAGCCAACTAGAATCTAGAATTTCTAAACAAGAAGATAAAAACAAACAGCTGAATGACAACCTAAAGGAATTAGATGTTAGTTCACTGCTCTCTTCTGAGAGAGACGAGATTGCTGCTTGGAATGTTCAGATTAAGGAAAACATTGAACAGTTCAGAAAAGAGTTCCAGGAGCTGAATATGGAAAATGATGCCATGAAAACGTCCTTTGCTGATGCACTAAAGGGGAATGTGGCAGTAAAAGAGGCTGTAAAGGTGGTGGCACTGGAAAACATACAAACAGTTGACTATAAAGAGACAGTAATCGAAAAAATGAAAGACGTTGTCATGGAAAGGGCAAACCCACTCATCAGACAGGCACTTGATAAGGAGAAGACAGTGGTAATCTCAGGCATAAGTGAATCCCAGGAGCCAACATGGCAGGGGAGACTTGAAGAAAATAAAGCTAGCGTTGTAGACCTGATAAGAAAGCTTGGAGTAGTATGTGGTACTGAGGATATTGTAAACATACACACCAACTAGGTAAATATTCGAGGGGAGGAAAGCCGAGACCAACAAAAGTAACCTTTGAGAGAGGGGAAACATGTAGGGAAATATTGTTGAGAAAAAAAAGTCTAAAAGACCTTCAAGAATGCAAAGAAGTGTTCATTAGACGATACAGAACACAGGAAGAGATGGGAAAGATAAAAAACTTGTTGCAAGAGGCAAGAAGGTTAAATGATGAAAGAAATGAAGAAGAGAAGAAAAATTTTCGTTACAGAATACTTCCAGACAAAGGGGAGATAAAGAAGATAATGACAGAAGATCAGGGGATGGGGCCTCATTAAGATTGTTATACACAAATGCTGATGGATTAGCTGGTAAGGCAGTAGAATTAAAAGATAGGATTCACAACAGTAAGGCAGATATAGTAGCAATTACAGAGACTAAGTTGAGTGAGGACATAAACAGTGTCACAGTTTTTCCTAAGGGCTTCAGAATACTAAGGGTTGAAAGATGTGAGAGGACTGGTGGAGGGATAGCACTGCTCATAAGTGAGAGGATTCAAGTTGAAGAAATAAACTTGGCTATAGAAAGTGAGTTCAGGGAATTTCTTGTTGCTCGCATAAATACTGGGTCAGAGAGCATTATAATAACTGTTGTATACAACCCACCAAGGAACCAAAATAGGCTTGAAATTTATGAGGAAAGTCATATAGGTACTATTGAAGTCATAAACTCAGTTGTTAACATGGCACGGGAGAAAAAATGTAGGATTTTGATTATGGGAGACTTTAATCATAAAGAGATAGATTGGATAAATCTTGACCCACACAGTGGTGAGGACTCATTTGGGGCAAGATTCCTAGATTGCGTACAAGGGAATTTCCTACACCAACATGTAATGGAACCAACAAGAGCCAGGGGTGGGGATGAGCCATCACTACTTGATCTAGTGTTCACAGATAATGTGTTGGATATTGAAAATATTGAGTATGAACCACCAATTGGAAAGAGTGACCACTGTGTGTTGTTGATGGAGTATATCATTGAAGATATTCTTCCTGAGAGTAGAGGCACTGAGGACATGAGGAGGAACTATCGGAAAGGAGATTACATCAAAATGAATGAGCTTTTTGCAGTTATTGACTGGAGAACCTTATTTTACAACAAATCTGTACAAGAAATGTATGACATCTTTTGTGAGAAATATGGGAAGATTGTAGATTGCTGCATACCTGTCACCAAAGTAGGTGTAATTCATGCCAGAGAGAAATGGTTCGATAATGGGTGTAAAAGAGCTAAGGAGTGGAGAGACAAATGCTGGAAAAGGTATAGGAGGAGAAAAAACATAAATGCCTGGCAAACCTACAAAAGAGCAAGTAATGACTACCTAAGTAAAAGGAGAGAGGCAGAGAGAGATTATGAGAGGGACATCACCAGGAAGGCTAAAGAAAATCCCAAGCTTTTCCACAGCTTTATCAGAGGAAAACTGAAGGTAAAAGAGCAGGTTTTAAGGCTAAAGAGAGCGGATGGAAGCATCACTGAGACGGACGAAGAGATCTGCAAAGAATTGAATAAGGAGTTTCAGTCAGTATTTACAGTAGAAAATACCCCACCCCCTCAGATTGCAGTGATAGAAGCTCAAGGGCCGGTATTAGAGAACATCAACCTTACAGCCACAGAAGTATGCAGGGCGCTGATGGATTTAGATGTTCATAAAGCTACAGGTCCTGATGACATATCCCCTCATGTGCTTAAAAAATGCGCAAACACAATATCAGTGGCACTAAGTATCATATTTAAGAAGTCACTGGAGTCGGGGGAGATTCCAAGATGCTGGAAACAAGCAAATGTGATACCTATCTTCAAAAAGGGAAGGAGGGATACGGCTCTGAACTATAGACCAGTTTCCTTGACCAGCATAGTTTGCAAACTTATGGAGAAACTACTAAGGAAACATATCTCTCTTCACTTGGAATCCTTCAACTTTTTGTCAGTGAGGCAACATGGCTTCAGAGAAGGTAGATCAACAGTAAAAAACTTATTAGAATTTTATGATGAGGTAAGCCAAATCTTACAGGAAAGAGAGGGCTGGGCAGATTGCATATTCCTAGACTTCCAGAAAGCGTTTGACACTGTTCCACATGGGAGACTTATTAGGAAGCTGCAATCAATGGCTAGAATAGGTGGAAATGTCTTGGAATGGATAAAAACTTACCTAGAAGGAAGGGAACAGAGGGTTAGAGTAAGACACTCAGTGTCTGAATGGAGAAGAGTTAGTAGTGGAGTTCCACAGGGTTCAGTTTTAGGGCCACTTTTGTTCCTTGTATATGTAAATGACCTACCAGAGTCTGTAAATTCATTCATGAATATGTTTGCAGATGATGCAAAGATTGTGAAGAAAGTAAAAAACGAGAACAATGGTAGAGAACTTCAGGAGGATCTAAATAATCTGCATGAGTGGTCAGAAAAGTGGCTAATGAAATTCAATACCTCAAAATGTAAGGTAATGAGAATGGGTACAAGTGCAAGAAGGCCCAAGCTTGACTACTCGGTGGCTGGAGTACAACTTCAAGAGACAGAAAATGAGAGAGATCTAGGAGTAAACATACTGGCAGATTTGTCTCCAGAAATACATATAAATGGCGTAGTAAGGGCAGCATATGCATTCTTATCAAATGTAAGGGTAGCCTTCAGGCACATGGACAAGGAAATGTTCAGAAATATTTATGTAACCTATGTGAGGCCAAAACTCGAATATGCAGCCCCCTTTTGGAATCCGCACTTGAAAAAGCACATAGCTAAGCTTGAAAAAGTTCAAAGACATGCCACGAAACTGGTGCCAGAAATACGCAATCTCGGTTATGATGAGAGGCTGAGGGAATTAGACTTGCCATCACTCGAAGCTAGAAGAGTAAGGGGGGATATGGTGACAGTCTTTAAATTCCTTCATGGTTATGATAGAGTGGATAGGGATCGATATTTCGATATGGCTGGCTCTAGAACTAGAGGTCATAGTTTGAAGCTTCGTAAGAAAACTTCTTTGCAGGATGTAAGGAAATACTTTTTCAGTGTAAGAGTAGTTGATAATTGGAATTCGCTAAGCGAGGAGGTAGTTAATGCTATCTCAATCCATAGTTTTAAGGACAGGTACGATAAGTATCACTAAGTCTAAAATGGAACCGATCAGGAGACGGGAAGATACGAGCTTTGGGCTCTTTCCCGTAAACACAATTAGGTAATCACAATTAGGTAATCACACACACACACACACACACACACACACACACACACACACACACACACACACACACACACATGGCTAGAATAGGTGGAAATGTTTTGGAATGGATAAAAACTTACTTAGAAGGAAGGGAACAGATGGTTAGAGTAAGACACTCAGTGTCTGAATGGAGAAGAGTTAGTAGTGGAGTTCCACAGGGTTCAGTTTTAGGGCCACTTTTGTTCCTTGTATATGTAAATGACTTTCCAGAGTCTGTAAATTCATTCATGAATATGTTTGCAGATGATGCAAAGATTGTGAAGAAAGTAAAAAACGAGAACAATGGTAGAGAACTTCAGGAGGATCTAAATAATCTGCATGAGTGGTCAGAAAAGTGGCTAATGAAATTCAATACTTCAAAATGTATGGTAATGAGAATGGTTACAAGTGCAAGAAGGCCCAAGCTTGACTACTCGGTGGCTGGAGTACAACTTCAAGAGACAGAAAATGAGAGAGATCTAGGAGTAAACATACTGGCAGATTTGTCTCCAGAAATACATATAAATGGCATAGTAAGGGCAGCATATGCATTCTTATCAAATGTAAGGGTAGCCTTCAGGCACATGGACAAGGAAATGTTCAGAAATATTTATGTAACCTATGTGAGGCCAAAACTCGAATATGCAGCCCCTTTTGGAATCCGCACTTGAAAAAGCACATAGCTAAGCTTGAAAAAGTTCAAAGACATGCCACGAAACTGGTGCCAGAAATACGCAATCTCAGTTATGATGAGAGGCTGAGGGAATTAGACTTACCATCACTCGAAGCTAGAAGAGTGAGGGGGGATATGGTGACAGTCTTTACATTCCTTCATGGTTATGATAGAGTGGATAGGGATCGATATTTTGATATGGCTGGCTCTAGAACTAGAGGTCATAGTTTGAAGCTTCGTAAGAAAACTTCTTTGCAGGATGTAAGGAAATACTTTTTCAGTGTAAGAGTAGTTGATAATTGGAATTCGCTAAGCGAGGAGGTAGTTAATGCTATCTCAATCCATAGTTTTAAGGACAGGTATGATAAGTATCACTAGGTATAAAATGGAACCGATCAGGAGACGGGAAGATATGAGCTTTGGGCTCTTTCCCGTAAACACAATTAGGTAATCACAATTATTTAATCACACACACACATCTTCATTTTTTTTCTTTGCTTTTCTTTTAGCTTTCTCTTTTACTATTTCTTTTTATTTTGTATATATATTGAGTTAAATGTAAAGTCTAATCCTGTGACAACATATCTTGGTTAGCAAGTGAGTTTATCAGTTAGGAAGAATATATAGCAGAAACAGGTGGGTGCCACCTCAGACACAAATTCGAATTTTTCCTTCAGGTTTGACTTTTGTTTTGTTGCATTTTTTTTCTTTTTCTTTTTATCCTTAAATTACCATGGTCAAGTTTTTAAGTTAAGATGTGTGTTACCAGAAAAGAGATAAATTGAGTCACTAAATAGCACTTATATGGAGATATAAAAATTCTGTGTGAAGCTTAAATAAAAGTTTTTCTCTTTTTTTTTTCCTCTTTCTCGTCTTCTTTCTATATTCTGTGAGAGGGAGAACATAAAAATGACGCCATCTCTGTCCCAAACCTCTCCCATCCATGGGTCGGTAGGAGGGGTAGCCATTAGGAGACTTAAACAGAAAATCAAGAATTTAGAGGCAATGGTTATAAGCCTTGATGAAAAAATTCGGAATATGGATGGAGAAATGAAAGAGAATGAAACACTTAGAGAGCAAATAAGATCTTTGGAGGAAGCAAATAAAGCACAAGGGCAGGAGAGAAAGGAACTAGAAAAAAGAATAAAGAAGCTGGAAGGGGAAAAGAGTCAACTAGAATCTAGAATTTCTAAACAAGAAGATAAAAACAAACAGCTGAATGACAACCTAAAGGAATTAGATGTTAGTTCACTGCTCTCTTCTGAGAGAGACGAGATTGCTGCTTGGAATGTCCAGATAAAGGAACACATTGAACAGTTCAGAAAAGAGTTCCAGGAGCTGAATATGGAAAATGATGCCATGAAAACTTCCTTTGCTGATGCACAAAAGGGGAATGTGGCAGTAAAAGAGGCTGTAAAGGTGGTGGCACTGGAAAACATACAAACAGTTGACTATAAAGAGACAGTAATCGAAAAAATGAAAGACGTTGTGATGGAAAGGGCAAACCCACTCATCAGACAGGCACTTGATAAGGAGAAGACAGTGGTAATCTCAGGCATAAGCGAATCCCAGGAGCCAACATGGCAGGGGAGACTTGAAGAAAATAAAGCTAGGGTTGTAGACCTGATAAGAAAGCTTGGAGTAGTATGTGGTCCTGAGGATATTGTAAACATACACCAACTAGGTAAATATTCTAGGGAAGGAAAGCCGAGACCAACAAAAGTAACCTATGAGAGAGGGGAAACATGTAGGGAAATATTGTTGAGAAAAAAAGTCTAAAAGACCTTCAAGAATTCAAAGAAGTGTTCATTAGACGATACAGAACACAGGAAGAGATGGGAAAGATAAAAAACTTGTTGCAAGAGGCGAGAAGGTTTAATGATGAAAGAAATGAAGAAGAGAGGAAAAATTTTCATTTCAGAGTTCTTCCAGACAATGGGGAGATAAAGAAGATAATGACAGAAGATCAGGGGATGGGGCCTCATTAAGATTGTTATACACAAATGCTGATGGATTCGCTGGTAAGGCAGTAGAATTAAAAGATAGGATTCACAACAGTAAGGCAGATATAGTAGCAATTACAGAGACTAAGTTGAGTGAGGACATAAACAGTGTCACAGTTTTTCCTAAGGGCTTCAGAATACTAAGGGTTGAAAGATATGAGAGGACTGGTGGAGGGTTAGCACTGCTCATAAGTGAGAGGATTCAAGTTGAAGAAATAAACTTGGCTATAGAAAGTGAGTTCAGGGAATTTCTTGTTGCTCGCATAAATACTGGGTCAGAGGGCATTATAATAACTGTTGTATACAACCCACCAAGGAACCAAAATAGGCTTGAAATTTATGAGGAAAGTCATATAGGTACTATTGAAGTCATAAACTCAGTTGTTAACATGGCACGGGAGAAAAAATGTAGGATTTTGATTATGGGAGACTTTAATCATAAAGAGATAGATTGGATAAATCTTGACCCACACATTGGTGAGGTCTCATTTGGGGCAAGATTCCTAGATTGCGTACAAGGGAATTTCCTACACCAACATGTAATGGAACCAACAAGAGCCAGGGGTGGGGATGAGCCATCACTACTTGATCTAGTGTTCACAGATAATGTGTTGGATATTGAAAATATTGAGTATAAACCACCAATTGGAAAGAGTGACCACTGTGTGTTGTTGATGGAGTATATATCATTGAAGATATTCTTCCTGAGAGTAGAGGCACTGAGGACATGAGGAGGAACTATCGGAAAGGAGATTACATCAAAATGAATGAGCTTTTTGCAGTTATTGACTGGAGAACCTTATTTTACAACAAATCTGTACAAGAAATGTATGACATCTTTTGTGAGAAATATGGGAAGATAGTAGATTGCTGCATACCTGTCACCAAAGTAGGTGTAATTCATGCCAGAGAGAAATGGTTCGATAATGGGTGTAAAAGAGCTAAGGAGTGGAGAGACAAATGCTGGAAAAGGTATAGGAGGAGAAAAAACATAAATGCCTGGCAAACCTACAAAAGAGCAAGAAATGACTACCTAAGTAAAAGGAGAGAGGCAGAGAGAGATTATGAGAGGGACATCACCAGGAAGGCTAAAGAAAATCCCAAGCTTTTCCACAGCTTTATCAGAGGAAAACTGAAGGTAAAAGAACAGGTTTTAAGGCTAAAGAGAGCGGATGGAAGCATCACTGAGACGGACGAAGAGATCTGCAAAGAATTGAACAAGGAGTTTCAGTCAGTATTTACAGTAGAAAATACCCCACCCCCTCAGATTGCAGTGATAGAAGTTCAAGGGCCGGTATTAGAGAACATCAACCTTACAGCCACAGAGGTATGCATTGTGCTGATGGATTTAGATGTTCATAAAGCTACAGGTCCTGATGACATATCCCCTCATGTGCTTAAAAAATGCGCAAACACAATATCACTCGCACTAAGTATCATATTTAAGGAGTCACTGGAGTCGGGGGAGATTCCAAGATGCTGGAAACAAGCAAATGTGATACCTATCTTCAAAAAGGGAAGGAGGGATAGGGCTCTGAACAATAGACCAGTTTCCTTGACCAGCATAGTTTGCAAACTTATGGAGAAACTACTAAGGAAACATATCTCTCTTCACTTGGAATCCTTCAACTTTTTGTCAGTGAGGCAACATGGCTTCAGAGAAGGTAGATCAACAGTAACAAACTTATTAGAATTTTATGATGAGGTAAGCCAAATCTTACAGGAAAGAGAGGGCTGGGCAGATTGCATATTCCTAGACTTCCAGAAAGCGTTTGACACTGTTCCACATGGGAGACTTATTAGGAAGCTGCAATCAATGGCTAGAATAGGTGGAAATGTCTTGGAATGGATAAAAACTTACCTAGAAGGAAGGGAACAGAGGGTTAGAGTAAGACACTCAGTGTCTGAATGGAGAAGAGTTAGTAGTGGAGTTCCACAGGGTTCAGTTTTAGGGCCACTTTTGTTCCTTGTATATGTAAATGACCTACCAGAGTCTGTAAATTCATTCATGAATATGTTTGCAGATGATGCAAAGATTGTGAAGAAAGTAAAAAACGAGAACAATGGTAGAGAACTTCAGGAGGATCTAAATAATCTGCATGAGTGGTCAGAAAAGTGGCTAATGAATTT
>JAXCGZ010019751.1:5000-30000 GCA_037179515.1 Halocaridina rubra
CGAAGTAGTGAAAACCTAGAAATATGGCAGAATTAGCCCTGAGATGACAATAGATCAGCTTTTAAAAGAAGATAGGTCGTAAGAGCTAGGAAAGATAGAAAGAGGAAGAAAGTTCCAGAGTCTGGGGGTGGAAAGGAAGAAGCAGGTATGCAATCCGAGAGCCACAAATCTCCAAACAGTACCTGTGAAACGAGGCCTCTTATTGAGTGTTACACGGCCTCGGAAGTGCAGAAGGGTTGCTACTTGCTGACTCATCAGAACAGCAAAAGAAGTAGTCACGACAGAATAGAGAAAGTGATGCTACCTTGCAGCGAAGAGAAGGAGAATCGGGATTAGAAGTAAGAGAAGGGTCATCGATAAGTCTGATTGCCTTAGAATCAACCCTGTCAAGGAGATAAGTATAAGAAAAAACACCTCATATATGAAAGCAGTATTCTAAGCATGGATGGATATGACTGTTATAGATTTTAAGTAACTGGAAAGAGGAAATGCAAATACGAAAATGAAACAGAACTCCAAACTCTTTGGATGAAGTTTTTGAAATCTGAATTATGTGACTCGTCCCTTAGCAGAATTAAGAAGCTAAATTTCGTTAATTTCGATGACCATAGAGCTATCAGAAGGAGAAGAAACTGCGTCTGGCAGGCACTGAATTTAACAAAAATTTGGGTTTCCCATTCAGATACTCTGTAATTCGGAGTTGAGAGCAGAAAAAAGAGTGATTCAAGACTGATTTCGAGTAGCATATGAAAGTTGTGAAGAGAAGGAAGAGCAAAAATGAAGTGTAGAATTGTCGGCAAATGCGTGGAGAAGAAAGGAAGATAGGGACTGAAGAAGATCGTTAATGAAGGGAAAGAGCAGAGTAGGGGAACATAATGTTTCTGAAATGAGAAAAAAAAAATGTGGATAATGGATCTCTAAAACTCAGGAAGAAAAGAAATAATGAGACCTAGCAATTATGATGAAATAATTATTCTGAACCGTGGTTGGGGCCCATCTAAACCCCCCCCAAAAAAAAAGAATAACGAAAAACACATTTCAGTGACTTCTGTTTTTTACATCATTACCTCCATCCAGTTTCCTCTAACTCAGCAGTTTCTCATTAGTCTGCCTCATTTATTGGTATTTTTTCTTTCTATTTACAACTCTTAGTATGGATATACAACATTAATTTTCTTTGAAAAAAAAACTAGGCACTTTTCATATCTGTAAAACTATTTAATATTTTCTTATATCTATGCAAAAGAAGCTAACTGATTGGCATTTAATGTTTTCTTTTTTAATGGGATTTCATAATATTTGTCTAAATCAATAAATATGAATAACTACCCTGTACAGTCACCCATCCTGTACCATATTTTGAAAGAAACATGATAAGATGGATGGGTCACTGAATCTCGAAAAAGAATAACAATTTTATTTTTTGAGAGCGATAAAGACTGACCGGGGTAAATACATTCAATAACAGAGAGAGAGAGAGAGAGAGAGAGAGAGAGAGAGAGAGAGAGAGAGAGAGAGAGAGAGAGAGAGAGAGAGAGAGAGAGAGAGAGAGAGAGAGAGAGAGAGAGAGAGCAGCGTTAAAACTCTACTTTCTATGCTAGATCAGAGTCAGATATAAAAAGAGAGAGAGCTAAAATACTTGGATAGAGGCTCCTTTTTCGCAAAATCAAGAGAAAAATAAAAACAAATTTCAAGCGTGTTTCCACCTCTAATTTAAGGGTATTCTAGGGAAAGAAGAGGGATGGGAATATTTCATGGGGGAAAATGGTGCAACAGTTATCATGAAAAAAGACCAAATCTTTAATAACAAAGATCAATCATAATTCTTCTTGCAATGATGAATAAAAGTAGCCTAAGATGATTTAAATAAAAGGAAACGTAGCAGCAGGGAATGGTGGAAAATTCTGAAGAAAAAGAATATAAAGATGATGGACGAAGGGAAACAAAGAGGAAAAAAAATTGAATGAAGCGATGATGACGGGGGAGACAGAAAAAAAAATGATGTTGAAAATATAATGTTTCGAAGATATTTCATGGTAGGAGAAAGGCATTAAATCATTCAGCCTCTTTCCTATAAATAATTGTATTAATTTATTCTAACTATAAAGAAACTATTTTCGAATAAATTTTATCCATGTCAAGGCCTGCTATATATATATATATATATATATATATATATATATATATATATATATATATATATATATATATATATATATATATATATATATATATATATATATATATATATATATATATATATATATATATATATATATATATATATATATATATATATATATATATATATATATATAGTATATATATATATATATATATATATATATATATATATATATATATATATATATATATATATATATATATATATATATATATATATATATATATATATATATATATGTATATATATATATATATATATATATATATATATATATATATATATATATATATATATATATATATATATATATATATATATATATATATATATATATATATATATATATATATATATATATATATATATATATATATATATATATATATATATATATATTTATATATATATATATATATATATATATATATATATATATATATATATATATATATATATATATATATATATATATATATTTATGTAAATATATATATATATATATATATATATATATATATATATATATATATATATATATATATATATATATATATATATATATATATATATATGTATGTTTGTATGTATCATATTTCTCTGTTGGTTATTATAACGACTTTTACAAATACCATAATAGCTCATTAGGCCTACTTTAAATAGATAAAATAATGCCTTCGATTGAAAAATATATAACTCTTGAAAAAACTTTCATATTTACCTAAAATTTTGATGCTTCAAAAGGTACTGATAATGATCATAACGGCAAATATAGTGTAATGATTTTATTGAGAGTTTCGTTAATATTGGGCGTTTTTTTTTCACTACTCTCAGAGAAGAACAAACATCACTTTCTATCTATTGGGACATGATGTATGCTGGCGATGAGGTTTTGGCTAGAGAGTCGAAAGAAGAATTGCAGCAAACACTGGATATTAGTAGTGGAGAAAAAAAAACTAGAAAATAAGTAGAGCCAAGGCAGAACTTATAGTGTATACAGAGCAAGCGCTTGTTAGAGTTTCAGATATAAGGCTGGATGGTGTGTAGCTGAAGAGGTTGACTGTAAAAGTGTAGAGAACTGTAATAAAACCAGCAATGACGTACCGTACGGAGGCAGTACTTGTGAAGGAATCATTCAAGTGGAGGATGGGAAGTATCTGAAATGAGGATCTGTTGATGGTTTGTGGCCTGACAAAGAAGGATAGAATTAGCAATGCAAGGATCAGAGAAGCCGTGGAGGTGATGGGAGTACGAAGAAGAGAAGAGAGGCAAGATTTGTGGAATAAATGCATGGCAGCTGATATAAGAGAGAAGGGCCTTGATGTCAACATAACAGGTGACAGAGGAAGGTAGAGGCCGCTAATCAAAAACAGCTACCGCTTATAAAGACAGGCCAGTGAAGCTGACGAAGTAGTATCCCTTGGGTAGTTTAGCAGACACTGGAGAGGTAATTCCGTCTTCTTCACATACACTAAAATACATTTATCTTATTCAGGTGTCTCCTCAACTTATCCCTAATTAAAAGGAGTAATTTATCTGGTTCTTGAAAATAAATTTGAAATTTTTAACAAGAATAATCTATAAGTGGATATGTATTCTCAGTGTTGTACTATAGGCCACTTGGATCCCATTTCAAAATTTTTAAAGATTATTTTGAGGGCGATTCATACACAACAGTTCAAGTCTTAAAAGAACGACGAAGTAAGGTCGATGAACATAGTTCCAGGGACAGGTCTCAGATGCCTTTGAAAGAGGGAATAGGAAGAGGGTTATTTAACTTTCTCTTTTAAGTCGATATGGAAAGTGGAGAGGTATTCTGGACATGCTACGATATGCCAATGTTCACTTGCATGGGAGGGAAATTGGAAATAAATGTACCCTTGTTGTGGTGACCACAACTAGAAAAACAATGGTTTTCTTTTTTCTTTTCTTTCTTTTTTGTCGCTTTGATAATTATGATGGTGATGGTGATGATGATGATCATTATTAAAGATTGTCCAATAAAACCCTAATGAGGTAATTCGTATATACAATGAGTATTTAGGGTACCTTAAATAAATATTTTATATACTTATACCTTTTTGAGCTTTTATTGTACAGCCTTTATTTGTAGCCCACGTTATTGTAATTGATTATTATCATTACTATTATTATTATTATTATCCTTACTATTGTTTCTTTTATTATTATTATTATTATTATTATTATTATTATTATTATTATTATAATTATTATTATTATTATTATTATTATTATTATTATTATTATTATTATTATTATTATTATTATTAGTATTATTTTATTATTATTATTATTATTATTATTATTATTATTATTATTATTATTATTATTATTATTATTATTATTATTATTATTATTATTATTATTGTTATTATTATAATTATTATTATTATTATTATTATTATTATTATTATTATTATTATTATTATCATTATTATTATTATTATTATTATTATTATTATTATTATAATTTATAATTATTATAATTATTATTATTAGATCTTCAGGAAGATCTAAATAGTCTGCGTGAGTGGTCAGAAAAGTGGCTAATGAAATTCAATACTTCAAAATGTAAGGTACTGAGAATGGGTACAAGTGCAAGAAGGCCCAAGCTTGACTACTCGATGGCAGGAGTATAACTTCAAGAGACAGAAATAAGAGAGATCTAGGAGTAAACATACTGGCAAATTTGTCTCCAGAAATGCATATAAATGGCATAGCAAGGGCAACATGCCTTCTTAGCAAATGTAAGGGTAGCCTTCAGGCACATGACAAGGAATGTTCAGAAATATTTATGTAACCTATATGAGGGCAAAATTTGAATATGCAGCCCCTTTTTTAAATTTACATTTGAAAAAGCACGTATTTAAGCTGGAAAAGGTTCAAAGACATGCCACAAAACTGGTGCCAGAAATACGCAATCTCAGTTAAGATGAGAGGCTGAGGGAATTAGACTTTCCATCACTCAAATCTAGAAGCCTGAAGGGGGATATGGTGACAGTCTTCAAATCCTTCATGATTATGATAGAGTGAATAGGGATCGATATTTTGATATGGCTGGCTCTAGAACTAAAGGTCATAGTTTAAAGCTTCGTAAGAAAACTTCTTTGCAGGATGTAAGGAAGTACTTTTTTAGTGTAAGAGTGGTTGATAATTGGAATTCGCTAAGCGAGGATGTAGTTAATCCTAACTCAATCCAAAATTTAAAGGACAAGTATGATAAGTATCACTAAGTACAAAATGGATCGATCAGGAGACAGGAAGTTACGAGCTATGGGCTCTTTCCGTAAGCACAGGTAATTACAATTAGGTAATTACACACACACACACACACACACACACACACACTAGCCCTCATTTTTTATCTTTTATTTAACTTTTGGAAAACTAACAATGCTCTCATAGCCATATTCCAATCAGGAATGCATTTGGCCTGGAAAAGATATAGGCATCAATCAGGTGCCATATAGGTAGTTTTTTTTTTTCAATATTTTCATATGCATATCTTTCCATCTATATTTCTGACTGGAACCGTTCGTATTTTTTCAGCATCCATGTATTTCCTTTGACATTTGTAGAAAAAAAAATATTCCCCCATTTAGGATTACCATTTCAAAACGGTTCACCAGACTCGAACACATAATACCAATTTATATCTGGTGGTGATATTTTGTCGTTTTCTAACCCTGAAAAATATTTTTTTTTAATTAGGATGAAAATACCAATAACAGCCTTCAAATGATTATAAGGTCACTGTACTCGTCGTCATTAAAAGCTTTAGTGTTGAGAGGAATATTCCATTTGACTTGGAATGTATGTTGAACCTCTCTTAATTTCAAACCACTTTCGGACAATATACTTTCCGCAATTTACCTTGTTTGGAAATTGTTTCAAGTTCTAAAAAGTTATTGAGAACTGGACTCACTTTTTTTAACCTGTTGAAATAAGTACACAGACACTAAACATATATATTTAAAACAAGTAAATCTATAAATGAATTATATATGAGAAGATAAAATGAAAGAAACTTTGAACATTTGTTTCCTCCAACTTCAGTCACCGAAAACACTGATGAAAGCTCAAAATTACGAGAGATATTCCAGCAAATTGAAATTTGTGCGAGGAAAAATATACTGCGATTGGAAATCAGAATCTCCATCCAAGATAATTAAATCTATAGCAATTGTTTCAAATACTATTTCACTCTCCTATGCACCCGCTATTATTACTGTTGTTGTTATTTTCATCATCATTATTATTATTATTATTATTATTATTATTATTATTATTATTATTATTATTATTATTATTATTATTATTATTATTATTATTATTATTATTATTATTATTATTATTATTGTTATTATTATTATTATTATTATTATTATTATTATTATTATTAATATTATTATTATTATTATTATTATTATTATTATTATTATTGTTATTATTATTTTTATTATTATTATTATTATTATTATTATTATTATTATTATTATTATTATTATTATTATTATTATTATTATTATTGTTATTATTATTATTATTATTATTATTATTATTATTATTATTATTATTATTATTATTATTATTATTATTATTATCATTATTATTATTATTATTATTATTATTATTATTATTATTATTATTATTATTATTATTATTATTATTATTGTTATTATTATTATTATTATTATTATTATTATTATTATTGTTATTATTATTATTATTATTATTATTATTATTATTATTATTATTGTTATTATTATTATTATTATTATTATTATTATTATTGTTATTATTATTATTATTATTATTATTATTATTATTATTAATATTATTATTATTATTATTATTATTATTATCATTATCATTATTATTATTATTTATATTATATTTATTATAACTATTATTATTATTATTATTATTATTATTATTATTATTATTATTATTATTATTTTTTTTTTTTTTTTTTTTTTTTTTTATTATTATTATGATACATGATTGACTGATTCGGTTTTACGTCTCAAACTCCCTTTTCTACTAAGGGCTAGGATGGTTGCCTTCTTGCTAAGAACTTGTATTGGCAGATTTAATCGTTACCCTGAGTGCATGCCCTTGCTAACCTCAGACCGTGACGGGGCGTGAACCCTCGACCTGACGCCTCAGAGTCGCGAACGCTACCGCTTGAGCCACGGTGACTACAATTTTTATTATTATTATTATCATTATTATTATTATTATTATTATTATTAATATTATTATTATTATTATTATTATTATTATTATTATTATTATTATTATTATTATTATTATTATTATTATTATTATTATTACTATTATTTTTAGTGTTTTTATTATTATTATTATTATTATTATTATTATTATTATTATTATTATTATTATTATTATTATTATTATTATTATTATTATCATTATTATCATTATTATCATTATTATTATTATTATTATTATTATTATTATTATTATTATTATTATCATTATTATCATTATTATCATTATTATTATTATTATTATTATTATTATTATTATTATTATTATTATTTTTATTAGTAGTAGTATTGTTATTATTGTTATCATTATTATTATTATTATTACTATTATTATTATTATTATTATTATTATTTTTATTATTATTATTATTATTATTATTATTATTACTATTATTTTTAATATTATTATTATTGTTATTATTATTATTACTATTATTACTATTATTATTATTATTATTATTATTATTATTATTATTATTATTATTATTATTATTATTAATGTCATTATTAATATTATTATTATTATTATTATTATTATTATTATTATTATTATTATTATTATTATTATTTTTATTATTATTATTATTATCATTATTATTATTATTGCTATTATTATTATTATTATTATTATTATTATTATTATTATTATTATTGTTATTATTATTATTGTTATTATTATTATTATTAATATTATTAATATTACTATTATTATTAGTATTAGTATTATTATTATTATTATTATTATTATTATTATTATTATTATTATTATTATTATTATTATTATTATTATTATTATTATTATTGTTTTTATTGTTATTATTATGATATATGATTGACTGATTCGGTTTTACGTCTCGAACTCCCTTTTCTACTAAGGGTTAGGACGGTTGACTTCTTGCGAAAGACTTGTGTTGGCAGATGTAATCATTGCACTAGGTGCATGCCCTTGCTAACCTCAGACCGTGACGCGGCCTGAACCCTTGACCTGACGCCTCAGAGTCGCGAACGCTACCGCTTGAGCCACGATGACTACAATTATTATTATTATTATTTTTATAATTATTATTATTATTATTATTATTATTATTATTATTATTATTATTATTATTATTATTATTATTATTATTATTAGTAGTAGTAGTAGTAGTAGTAGTAGTAGTAGTATTATTATTATTACTATTATTATTATTATTATTATTATTATTATTATTATTATTATTATTATTATTATTATTATTATTATTTTTATTATTATTATTATTATTATTATTAATATTATTACTATTATTATTATTATTATTATTATTATTATTATTATTATTATTATTATTATTATTATTATTATTATTATTATTATTATTATTATTATTATTATTATTATTTGTATTATTATTATTATTATTACGCCAATAAAATAGTTTTCAATTTCATCATTATATAATGAAGGACATGGAAAAAACATTTGTAAATGCATAAACTAGCTTACTGTATATACTCTATTGTAATCAATGATTTCAATGTTATAACCAAACCCGAAATGAAGATGAGAGACTTAGGCAAAATTTCGAAACATGTGAGGCTTTAAAATTGTTACAAAGCACGATTTCTCTCCTGCAAGAGCATTTCCATATACATTTCTTTGAAATAAAATAAAAAAACAGAAGGTATTCTGTTGGCATGTGTAATGTGATGTCTTCTATTCAACCTAACAAATTATGACATTTTTATAATTTACATCATCAGGATTAAACAACTTAATTGTCCCAAAAGGTATTCAAAAGTTTCAGTACATGATTCATCAAATAGAGACTGCTT
Organism: Halocaridina rubra; assembly: GCA_037179515.1. Lineage (NCBI taxonomy): Eukaryota > Metazoa > Arthropoda > Malacostraca > Decapoda > Atyidae > Halocaridina > Halocaridina rubra. The sequence continues at coordinate 14,316 of JAXCGZ010019751.1, forward strand.
GTCCGTTTCATTAATAAACAAAACACAAAACAAGCAAATAATTGACTTTGAGTGGGACAATTTCCGTCAAAATAAGTGGGAGCTTTCCTCGTTTTAAAAGAGTTATTTTCATATGCTGAGGTGCAATAATTTTAAACTCCGTGTAAATTGAAGACTCAGTTTTACATTCTATCTGAATGCCACTATGTTCATATTACAGATTCCCCAACCTCACTCGTGGCTTCATTTTAGCATTTAATTCAAGAGAAGAATTAAATGGCATTCTGTTAGAATGCGTTCATTCCCAAGTATAGCAGATATAAGCTATAAGGTTGGATTCCTTTTAACCTTCTGTGGTGTGCAGTTGGTAACGCCTTAAAATAGTAATTATAAGTCCTAGGTTCAAGTCCCGGTCGGGGTAAAAATATGATTCATGTTTTCACATATGTAATGTGCTTAATTGGTTATTGTATAGCCCGAATGAGATTGGGAATTGAATTAAATGCTAAAATGAAGCCATGAGTGAGGTTGGGGAATCTGTAATATGAACATAGTGGCATTCAGATAGAATGCGTTCATTCCTAAGTATAGCAGATATAAGCTATAAGGTTGGATTCCTTTTAACCTTCTGTGGTGTGTAGTTGGTAGCGCCTTAAATTAGTAATTATAAGTCCTAGGTTCGAGTCCCGGTCGGGGAAAAAATATGATTCATATATATATATATATATATATATATATATATATATATATATATATATATATATATATATATATATATATATATATATATATATATATATATATATATATATATATACATATATATATATATATATATATATATATATATATATATATATATATATATATATATATATATACATATATATATATATATATATATATATATATATATATATATATATATATATATAAATATATATATATATATTTATATATATATATATATATATATATATATATATATATATATATATAAATATATATATATATATATATATATATATATATATATATATCATATTTCTCTGTTGGTTATTACGACTTTTACAAAAACCATAATAGCTCATTAAGCCTACTTGAAAGTACATAACATAATGCCTTCGATTGAGAAATATATAACGCTTGAAAAAACTGTCATATTTACCTAAAATTTTGATGCATCAAAAGGTACAGAAAATGATCATAACGGCAAATATAGTGTAATGATTTTATTGAGAGCTTCGTTAATATTGGGAGTTTTTTTTTTCACTACTTTCATAGAGGGGCAAACATTACTTTCAATCCATTGGGAAATTATGTATGCTGGCGATGAGGTTTTGGCGAGAGAGTCGCAAGAAGGATTACAGCGAACACTGGAGATTAGTAGTGGAGAAAAAAACCTGGAAAATTTGTAGAGCCAAGGCAGAACTTATGGTGTATGCAAAGCAGGGGCTAGTTAGGGTTCAAAGATAAGGCTGGATGGTGTGAAGTTGAGGAGGTTGAATGTATTTAAATAATTGGGATCCAACTTGGCAGCATACAATTATGAGGAAAAGCATACAGTTGTGAGGAAAAGCATACAGTTGTGAGGAAAAGGAAATTACTGGATGAATCTAACCTGGATGGAGGAGTTGCATAGATGTGTCAGGAGAGTTTTGCTAGAGGAAAATGCCATTGCAATTAAGATGGAAAGTGTAGAGAACTGTAATAAAACCAGCAATGACGTACTGTGCGGGAGGCAGTACCTGTGAAGGAATCATTCAAGAGGAGGATGGAAGTGTCTGAAATGATGATATGTTGATGGTTTGTGGTCTGACAAAGGAGGATAAAATTAGCAACGCAAGGATCAGAGGAGTCGTGAATGTGAAGGGAATACGAAGAAGAGAAGAGAGGCAAGATTTAGATGATATGGGCACGTCATAGGCAAAGATGAAGAAAGTGACGAGAATTAAAGGGAAAAAGAAGGAGAGAATGACCCAAGATATCGTGGAATAAATGCATGGCAGCTGATATGAGAGAGAAGGGCCTGGATGCCAACATAACAGGTGACAGAGGAAGGTAGAAGATGCTAATTAAAAACATCGACCGCTTATAAAGACAGGCCAGTGAAGCTGACGAAGTAGTATCCCTTGGGTAGTTTAGCAGACACTGGAGAGGTAATTCCGTCTTTTTCACGTACACTAAAATACAATTATCTTATACAGGTGTCTCCTCACCTTATCCATAATTATAGAGAGTAATTTCTCTGGTTCTTGAAAATAAATCTGAAATTTTCAACAAGAATAATATATAAGTGGATATGTATTCTCAGTGTTGTACTATAGGCCACTTGGATCCCACTTCAAAATTTATAAAGATTATTTTGAGCGCGATTTATACACAACAGTTCAAGAATTAAAAGAACAAGGAAGTAAGGTCGATGAACATATTTCCAGGGACAGGTCTCAGATGGCTTTGAAAGGGAGAAGAGGAAGAAGGTTATTTGATTCTCTCTTTTAAGCCGATATGCAAAGTGGAGAGATATTCTGGCCAGAGTACGAAATGCCAATGTTCACTTGCATGGGAGGGAAATTGGAAATAAATGTAACCTTAATATGGTGACCTCAACTAGAATAAAACTGGTTTTCTTTTTTCTTTTATTCATTTTTGTCGCTCTGATGATTATGATGGTGATTGTGCTGCTGATGATCATTATTAAATATTGTCCAATAAAACCCCAATGAGGTATTAGTACATATATTAGGTATTTAGGGTTCCTTAAATACATTTTGTATATACATATACCTTTTTGAGGTTTTATTGTACAACCTTCATTTGCAGTCCACGCTATTGTGATTGCTTATTCTCATTACTATTATCATTATTATAATTACTCTTGTTTCTTTTATTATTATTATTATTATTATTATTATTATTATTATTATTATTATTATTATTATTATTATTATTATTATTATTATTATTATTATTATTATTATTATAGTTATTATTATTATTATTATTATTATTATTATTATTATTATTATTATTATTATTATTATTATTATTATTATTATTATTATTATTATTACTATTATTATTATTATTATTATTATTATTATTATTATTATTATTATTATTATTATTATTATTATTATTATTATTATTATTATTATTATTATTATAGTTATTATGATAATGATGATGAAAGGAAAGGAAGAACTGACTGTAATGGAGATGAGGTGTCTGAGAAGTAAAACTGGTGTATCTAGAATAGATAAAGAAAGAAATGAGGATGTCAGGCAGAGAACGGGTGTTGATAGGAAGCTGTCGAATAGGTTAGATCAGAGAGTGTTGAGTTGCTTTAGACATATGGAAAGGGTGAATGATGAACGAATAGTGAAGAGTGTGTGGAGTGCAGAAGTAATTGGAGTTAGATCAAGAGGGAGACCTTGAATGAGATGGATGGATGGCGTGAAAAGGGCATTGATTGCACGTGGATGTCAGTGGAGCAGGGAAGAGTGCGTGCAAGAGATAGGAATGAGTGGAGGAAGATTGTGTATAGATGACGCTGGCCAAGAGGATATCTCGCACCTGCTTGCTCAGTGCACTGTAATGGATGGGTGTGAGGGGAGTTGCCATGTGATGAAGCTGTGAAGGTAAACCAGCTGCGGCTGTCAGGTTACATTGTAGGATTTTCTTGTCCACCTACCTTGTGGATGACCCTAGCAGTGTGGAAGACGGGGGGAAACGTGGCAACCTTTTATCCCCAAGGAGGTAAGATGAGTGGTTGAGGCATGTGTGGATCGTGGTGAATGTGAGTTTCTTGGCTCGTCCACCCCCCATACAAGGGGGAATGAGGCCATGTGTATATGTCAGTATGTATACATTATTATTATAATTATTATTATTATTATTATTATTATTATTATTATTATTATTATTATTATTATTATTATATTATTATTATTGTTATTATTATTATTATTATTATTATTATTATTATTATTATTATTATTATTATTATTATTATTATTATTATTATTATTATTATTATTATTATTATTATTATTATTATTATTATTATTATTAATATTATTATTATTATTATTATTATTATTATTATTATTATTATTATTATTATTATTATTATCATTGTCATTATTATTATTACTATTATTATTATTATTATTTTTATTATTATTATTATTATTATTATTATTATTATTATTATTATTATTATTATTATTATTATTATTATTATTATTATTATTATTATTATTATTATTATTATTACACTTACTCTTACGAACTCCAGAAGCATACTAACGTTAATACATCTTGACTTCCTATCAGTGTAAAAGTTAATGTTTTTTCACAATTTTCAAAAAAGGAAAGGAAGGAAGCTGTTGATGACTAGATGGCATACGTCTTTGTTTTCCAAAATGCGGTATATACCACTGAAGTCGGAACAAGTAATAATTAAAAAATCATGCTATACCGTTGAAAGTGCATAATTGGTTAAATTCCTTCAGATCGCCCAACTTCAAGCCCTCGCTGTAATTTTCATTTAGCAGAAGCTCCTTTTCTCACAGACTATATCAGTCAGCAAGGACATGCCGTTGCACCACAGCTTGTTTATATGCTTTTTCAAGTGCAGATTCCAAAAGGATGCTGCATATTGAAGCTTTGGGCTCCAATTTGTTACATGAATATTTCTGAACATTTCCTTGTCCTTGTGTCATAAGACTACCCTTACATTTTCTAAGAAAGAATATGCAGTCTCTACTATACCATTTATATGCATTCTCAGAGACAAATCTTCCAATATGTTTACTACTAGATCTCACTCATTCTCTCTCTCTCTTGAAGTTCTGCACCAGCTATTGAGTATCCAAGCTTGGGCCTTCTGGAATTTTTACTCATTCTCATTGCCTTACATTTTGAAATACTGGATTTCATTAGCCACTTTTCTGACCACTCATGCAGAGTATTTAAGTCTTCCCGGAGTTATCAACAATTGTTCTTGTCTTTTATTTTCGTCAAATCTTTGCATCAGCTGGATACATACTGAAGACTGAATTTACAGACTCTGGGAGGTCACTGACGTATACAAGGAACAAAAATGGCTTTAAACCCGAACCTTACAGAACCCCACTACTAACCCTTCTCCAATCACACACTGAGTGTCATACTCTAACCCACTGTTCTCTTCCTTCTAATTAAGTTTTTATCTATACTATTACATGCCAATCCATTCTTACCATTACTTGTAGTGTCTTAATAAGTCTTTCATATGGAACCGTATTATATTAATTATCTTTCTTTTAAGATCTGGCTTACCTCTTCATAAAATTTTAATAAGTTTGTTATTGTATATCTGTCTTCTCTGAACGCATTTCATATAATTGACAAAAAGTTGAGGGATTCCAATGAAGAGAGATATGTCTTCTCAATAGTTTCTCCATAACTTTGCAAACTATGCTGGTCAAGAAAACAGGCCAGTTGTTTAAAGCTGCATCTCTCCATCCCTTTTTATAGATAGGTACTACATTCGTTTGTTTCCAGGATTTTGGAATCTTCCCAGATTCCAGACACTTATCAAATATGATGCATAGTGCCGACGATATTGATTTAGTGCATTTCTCAAGTACATATTGGGATATACCATCAGGACCAGTAGCTTTATGGGCATCAAATTCCATAAACCCTTTGCATATCTCCCTAGCTGAAAAAAAAAATTACATTCTCTAATACCAGCCCATAATCTCTTCTCTCTGTTATCTGAGAGGGTGGGGTATTTTCTACCGTAAATGCTCAATGAAATTCCTTATTCAGCTCTCCACAGTTCATTTCATTTCTTTCAGTAATGCTTCCATCTGCAATTTTAACTTTAAAGCCTGTTCTTTAATCTTCAGTTTATCTCTGATAAAGCCGTGGAACAGCTTGGGATTTTCTTTAGCCTTCCTGATTATATCCGTTTCATAATCTTTCTCCATTTCTTCTTTTACCTAGGTAATCATTTACTACTCATTTGTAAGTCTACCAGGTATTTATATTTTTTTCTTCTCCTGTACCTATTATAACATTTGTATCTCCACTCTTTAGCTCTCTTACACTTATTATTAAACCATTTCTCTCTGGAATAACTCCTATTTTGGTGGAATATATGCAACAAGAAGCCATCTTCCCATATTCCTCACAAGAGGTTTCGTACATCTATTGTACAGATTTGTTGTTAAGGAAGATCCTCCAGTCAATAACTACAAAAAGATAATTAATTTTATTGTTATCTCCTTTTTGATAATTCCTCCACGTGTCCTTCTTAGGCATAACATCTTCAATGTTATACTCTATCAACAACAAAAAGTGGTCACTTTTACCAAATGTTGTTTCATGCTGAGTTCTTTCAATATCCAACACTTCATCTGTGAATATTAAATCGAGCAGTGATGGCTCATCCCCATCCCTGACTCGTTAATTCCATGATATCTTGGTGTAGTAATTTCCTTTCACACAATCTAGGGATTTTGGCTTAAATGAATCCTTCCCAATGTGCTGGTCAAGATTAGTCCAAGATATCTCTTTTGATTAAAATTTTCCATATTCAGTATCCTACACTTTCTCTGCCATACGATGTCAATAACTGACTTTCAAACTTCGATAGTACCCATATGACTTTTCTCATAAATCTTCAGCCTTTGTTGATTCCTTTGTGAGTTATATAAGATAGCTATTATAATGCTCTCTGAACCAGTATTTGTCCGAGCAACAAGAAATTTCTTGAACTCAATTTTGTATAACATAGTTTATTTTTTCAACCTGAAACCTTTCATTTATGAAATATTTTGAATCCCTTAGGAACATGTGACACTGTTTATGTCCTCACTTAAGTTAGTCTCTGTAACCCCTACTATATCTCTCTTACTGTTGCGAATCCTATCCTTTAATTCTACAGCCTTACCAGCTACCCCTTCAGCACATTTGTACAGCAATCTCCATGAGGCTGCATCCCCTGATCTTGTAGCATTATCTATAAGATAATGGCTTGAATAACCCTGAAGCAAAATTTTTTTTTTATTCTTCATTTCTTTCCTTAATTAGGCTTTCATCTTCTTTCATCAAGCTTTTCAACCCCTTCATCTCTTCCAGTGTTCTATATGAGTTAATGAATACTGTTCTGAATTCCTGAAGATTCTTTTGTTTTTTTACCCACATCAGTAATTCTCTACATTCATCCCCTTCTCAAAGGTTCCTTTCATTATTCTTACCTTCCCTGCTAATAAAATTTACCAATTCGGTGAATGGTTCCAATGTACTCTGGACCACAGTCTACCCCAAGCTTTCTTATCTTTTCCAAGACCTTTGTTATATTATGTTTAAGTCTCCCTGGCTGTGTTGATCCTGGGATTCACTTATGCCTGAGGTTAACACTGACCTTTCTTTATCAATTTGTTTTTGTTCAGTGGATTAGCCCTTTAAATCACAACATCTTTTATTTTCTCTATTACTGTTTCTATGAAGTCAACAGTATTTAAATTTTCCAGTGCCACCTCCCTCACTGCATTTTTGCTGCCACTTTTTTCTTCACAGTATCTGCAAAAGCTCTTGTAATGCTCTCTTGTTTCGTATTCAGTCACTGAAAATCTTTTCTAAACTGCTTGATGTTTTCCTTTATCCGGACATTCCACGCTGCAATCTCATATTTCTCAAAATAGAGCAGTGAACTAACATTTAATTCATTTAGGCTGTCACTCAACTGTTTGTTGTTATCATCTTCTTTAGAAATCCTGCTCTGTAAGTTGCTTGTTTTCCCATTCCAGAGTCTTTATTTGTTTTTTCTAAATATTTCCTTTCTTCCCCTTGTGCCCTGTTACCGCCTCAAAATTTCTTATCTCTTTTAGTATTTCATTTTCTTTTAACTTACTTTCAAATCCTTCTTTCATTTATTCATCCCTATTCTGAATTTTATCATCCTTGTTTGATATGAGGCTAAAAAGGTCCCTGACTCTTTGTTTCAGAATCTTAAGAGCTATTCTCCTATCTCCACCCCGAAGGATCCTCTTCCACCCCACCCCGTCCATTGGATGGGGGGTTAGAGACAGAGGTGGTTTCATCTTGGAGTTTGAGTATCACAGAATGCAAAAAGTTTTAACTTAACATCACACAGATTTGCTTTATCTTCTCATAAGTACTAATAGTTAATCTTTTCAGTCATTCACTTTCCTGTTAACACACACCTAACTTAAAATTTGACTTTGAAAATAGTAAAAACTCACATTAAAAAAAAAACCTTGAACATGTAACTGAGGAAACAAAGACTTGATACCTTTAACACCTGTTTTGCTATAATTTATTCTTAACTGCTAAACTGATCATTTCAGAAGAAAAATATTAGTCAATTTTTAACCAAGATATGATATTAAAAGATCAAGTTAATCACAAGTGAGCAATAAGGAGCTAATTTGAATTAAACGAAAAATTTAATAAAGCGAGAGCAAAAAAAGAGAGCAATGAGCTACTTGGCATCTCAATTCAAAAATACTGACAACTAAATTTTTCTTTTGTATTTTTAATTTTGTATTATATTTTGACTACTAAACTAACCGTTAAGGAAAGAACATTTTTTATCAAGATATGGAACTGCAAGATCAAGTTACTCACAAAAAGTTTCCCCCCCCCCGATTCACACACAAAAATTAGGTAATATATATATATACATATATATATATATATATATATATATATATATATATATATATATATATATATATATATATATATATATATATATATATATATATATATATATATATATATATATATATATATATATATATATATATATATATATATATATATATATATATATATATATATATATATATATATATACATATATATATATATATATATATATATATATATATATATATATATATATATATATATATATATATATATATATATATATATATATATATATATATATATATATATATATATATATATATATATATATATATATATATATATATATATATATATATATATATATATATATATATATAAACAATGCATAACTAGATGAATTAATAAATACACAATGATAATAACAAGCACATAAATAAATACAGAACTATAAAAATAAAGGAATGAAATAAGAAATACAGACAGAAATACTAGGGAAGGCGTGAGGTGTGCGTGTTATATCAATATCTCATAACAAGATAAGAAAGTGAACGAAGGTAGACGGAGGAGATGAAACACGATTGTATTTCCATTTCACACTCTCTTATTTTGTTCTTTTCTATCTTTTGTTGCTTATATTTTACTCCTTTATAACACAGTATTATGTGTGATGTGTAATTATCCTTGAGTAAAAGAAGATAAAATAATTCACAAAATGTAATTGTCCTTAATTAAGTTAGAATCTAGCTAGAAACTTCTTGCGGACTTCGCCATGTACAGCTGAGTGGAATAAAGTCTTGGAGAAGACGCAGTAAATGAGATTAAACAGTGTTGCTAGGGTAGGGTCACGTTCAATTTAAAATAATAAAATAAGTAAAATTATAATAAATTTCTTAACTGACAATAGGCCTTGTCTATATAGACAATACATTGCCCTTACTTAATAGTGAATATCAGGTTTTATACACTACATTAGTCAAAGTAATGAATATACTATAAAGGTAGTCACCGTGGCTCAAGCGGTAGCGTCCGCGACTCTGTGGCGTCAGGTTGAGGGTTCACGATCCGTCACGGTCTGAGGTTAGCAAGGGCATGCACTCAGGGTAATGATTACATCTGCCAAAACAAGTCCTTGGCAAGGAGGCAACAGTCTTAACCCTTGGTTGAAAAGGGAGTCCATGACGTAAAACTGGAACAATGAATATACTATAAAGACAAGTATGGCAGTCTTCCATTGATACTACATAATGTAAACAAGGTTAAATTTTTGTCTTATTTCTTACATGGTGTTTTTGCGACCTTTTTTCCTAATATCAGTATACAATATTGATATCATAATAAACTTCTTCAGATCGTATCAACATTCTGTTATACTCAGGGCGGCAAAGGATCACTTAACAATCTCCGTCTCCCTATGTATTGATTTTTACCCATAGCAAACACAACATATATAGTAAAAATTTCATATGCAAGGCCGCTTTCACACCAAAGTGGCACGTCACACGTGGCATGCCATGTGCGACGTGCCACTTTGGTGTGAAAGCGGCCTTAGTTTTACGGTTCTTCCAAGAATAAAATAGTATAGTATACCACCAGTAGCAACCAGAAATCACAACATTATATGAAACAAGTAGATAAATAAACGTACTGGAAACTTAAATACTCTACACATATTGCAGTGACTGTGTACACTTATGAAATATGAAGAAAGTTTCATTTTATATCATGAGGACAACATTCTACATTAGTAGTACGTTATTCTCGAATAGCAAGGTTATATCTTAAGGACAAACTCAAGATAGCATGTTATTCGTATTCTATTGGCATATATTATGGGCCAGCAAATGTAATTTGCTCTCTCTCTCTCTCTCTCTCTCTCTCTCTCTCTCTCTCTCTCTCTCTCTCTCTCTCTCTCTCTCTCTCTCTCTCTCTCTCTCTCTCTCTCTCTCTCTCTCTCTCTCTCTCTCTCTCTCTCTCTCTCTCTCTCTCTCTTAAGCAATTTAGAGATTATATAAAGTTGGAACAATGATGATAATGACGTTATTTGCTATGGGTCAGCACATCCTTATCAAATATTATACTGGTAAATCGTATTTATCTCAGAATATCTACAAAAATCCCAATATTGCAATACGCTTTATGATCGTAAAAGGCAGATAATGAGGCTGTAATCCATAATGCAAACTCTACAGAGACGCCAAAATAGCTGTTTATGTAACCTGTAAATTATGTAACACCAATAAATATTATGAAAAGAGGAGATGGATTGGAAAAACAAAATTTAATATTTTCATGTGAGAGTTTTTCAAGGGATTAAAGCATAGCGGAAGAGGGTGAGTTCATTGCATTAAGGGGTATATAAAAAAAAAACTCGTCCTTTTAAGTAAGGATGTACGCGATGGAGGAGGGAGAGTTCACTGGACGAGGGGTACATATTTTTTCATGTTTGGCATCAAAGGAGTCAAGAAAAATTGCCCTTATCAGACTCGGGCACTAAAAAGCATTAAGACAAAGAAAAGTAGAAGTTTAAGGACAAGGCAGAAATAATAGAATAATGCACTATAGGATAAGGACAGACTGAAAGAATAGTCGAAGTAGTGAGGACTTATAGATATGGAGATAAGAATATATTGGCTTTTTTAACCAATACAGGTTATAAAAAATAGGGAAGACAGAAGGAGAAAGAACGATCCTGAGTCTAGAGGTGGACGGGCAGAAGCAGTCGCCGCACCGGCCGATCCACGAGCTACAAATCTACAGACAGTACCTGTGAGAGGAGGCCGCTTGGCAAGTGTTACGTGGTCTCGGCATTGGGGGAGGGATGCAGCTCGCCAACTCGTAAGGGAGCAAATTTCGTTACTCTCGAAGTCATTAGGGCTATCAGGTGGAGAAAAAGATAAAGAGATAGCCAGGAACTATGTCTGGGAGTCATCAAATTTAACTTAATTCTGGGTTCCCCACTCAGATTCCTTCTGCAGTCTGGATATGAAGGTAGAAGAAAGAGTGATACGAGACTGATTACGAGTAGGAGATGAAGGTTGTGAAGAGAAGGCATAGGAAAAATGAAGGGTAGAATCGTCGGCAAAGGTGTGGAGAAGAGAGGAGGATGGGGACTGAAAAAATTCGTTGATGAAGAGAAGGAACAGAGTAGGCGAAAGAACAGACCCCCCTAGAACTCCACTGGGAACAGGGAATGAGCTAAATGTTGTGACATCAACAACAACATATATAAAACAGTCAGAAAAAAACTGGAAATCAGAGAACAGAGAGAAGGGTATTGACATATGCAGGGAGTTTGGCCAAGAGAGCCTAGTGCCACACTCTGGCAAAATCCTTAGAGATATCAAGGGCGACAACAAAGGATTCCTCATAGTTCTTCAGAGAAGTTGACCATACATGAGCAGGATAGGACAAGGCCACCAGTGGACCTTGCCTTGCTGAAGCAGTACTGGTGCTCAGTGATAAGCAAGTTAGATTCAAGATGTTTCAAGTAGTGTAAATTGCGCAAAGTTTCGAATACTTTAGCAATAGCAGAGGCTAAGGCAATAGCTCGGTAGTTGGAAGGAATAGAGTGGTCACCCTTCTTAAGAACTTGTTGAGAGCATGCTTACAAGAAGAAGAATAGATACTGGTTGAGAGAATGATGCGAAAAAGACTGCAAAGAACGGGAGCCAGTTTATCTGCAAACTCCTTAAGGAACCTTGCAGGGATACCATCGGGTCTGGATGCCTTGTTCATCTTTAGAGAGCAAAGAACCTAATGGGCTTTGCCTGAAGAAAGGATAAGGAAGGGCAAATGGTTTGAGAGGGGTAAAGTACGAGAAACGGGTATGCTGCAGTTTCTTAAGGAAGAGTTGGCAGAAAAATACTTACTTTTTTAAGTAAGGATGTGCACGAGGATCAATAAATATAGTGCATACACTAAAGATCAAAGTTCATTATCGGATTTGTTCCACATTTTAATAATTATGAATGTTACTCTCAGTATTTTCATGAGGGATGTGGTAGTTCATCAATTGTGTGCACGAGTCAGGAGGCGAACAACGGGTATGCGATCACACCTAGTTTTCTTTTTTTTTTTTTGAGTGAGACACCGGCACAGGAAAAATAACTGCCCTCATCAATAAACACCCGGGCACGTGAAAACATTAAGACGAAAGAAAAGAAAAAGGTTATGGACACGGCAGAGATGAGGTAATGATACACAAAGAAAAAGGACAGACTGAAAGAATAGTCAAAGTACTGAGGAACCTAGAGATATGGCAGAATTAGGCCCTGAGATGACGATAGATCCGCTTTTTGAAGGAAGATAGGTTATAAGAATTTGGGAAGACAGAAGGAGACAGAGAGTTCCAGAGTCTGGAGGTTGCTGGGGAGAAGCAGTCGCTGCATCGACCAATTTACGAGCTACACATCTTCACACAGTATCTGTGAGACGAGGCCGCTTAGCGAGTGTTGCGCGGCCTCGGCCGTGGGGGGGGGGATAGCAGCGACAAACTCGGAGCATTTTAATAAATTACTGTGTGTATTATAAAGTATGAATGGTAAGGTAATGCTTTAGGGAATAAATGCATATTACGCGTCGATTCTCCCGTTTACTTGCATATACTGTATAGGATTAATGTAAATTTGGATAAAACCCGTGATTAGGGTCTGATTAAGTGTGGTTTGGGTAGGTTAGGTAGAAAAGGACTTATGTTATTGTTGGAGTTCAAACTCTAAATATTATTCATATAATATATATATATATATATATATATATATATATATATATATATATATATATATATATATATATATATATATATATATATATATATATATATATATATATATATATATATATATATATATATATATATATATATATATATATATATATATATATATATATATATATATATATATATATATATATATATATATATATATATATATATATATATATATACATATATTGCTTTATTATGTATATGCATTCCTTATCATATTGTAATGAAGAAATAAAATATATAGATCCATGATGCTCCCGATTGTCTAGGAAAGGCGATATTTATATATCTAAATATGTTTTTCATTCATTTATATTATTAGTTAGAAAAAAATATATATGGAACATAGTATCAGTTGCTTTGTATTATAATCCCAATCCTTTCTTCCATTTTATAGCAAATGCTGTATTGAGTGTTCATAAGTTCATTTAAATATGATATAAAGTATGGCAATTGGTGTTAATTACAAATAATTATTGATATTTATGCAAAATGGCAGTGTATATATCAGTTGAATAAAAAAACACCCATAAAAATCATTTATGAAACGGAAAAAAAACATAAAATATTCCATTTCTTTCTACATTTCTAAGCATAATAATTAACTGCATTAAGGAGGGATGCAGGAAGCAACCTAAAAGGTAGAATATTGCTCCTTATTCATTCCTGTTCTAATGGGGGTGTTTTCCTTTTCAGACAAATTGTTATAAAGATATTTAATGGTATCTTTTAGCCATCTGTGAGAGAATTTTGAAGCTGCAACTCTACATCACAGAGTCACAGGCTCTCTACTAGACAGACGATAATTTTCTAATCATTTATTAACGTGAATGAATATATTGCTTTTGATATTTATTATTAACATTATTTATATTATATTATTTTTATTATCATCATCATTACTCTTACTATTATTAATATTATTATTTGAACTGTATTATATATTATTATTATTATTATTATTATTATTATATATTATTATTATTATTATTATTATTATTATTATTATTATTATTATTATTATTATTATTATTATTATTATTATTATTATTATTATTATATTATTATTATTATTATTATTATCATTATTATTATTATTATTATTATTATTATTATTATTATTATTATTATTATTATTATTATTATTATTATTATTATTATTATTATTATTATTATTATTATTATTATTATTATTATTATTATTATTATTATTATTATTATTATTATATTATCATTATTATTATTATTATTATTATTATTATTATTATTATTATTATTATTATTATTATATATTATTATTATTATTATTATTATTATTATTATTATTATTATTATTATCATTATTATCGCTATTTAAGACTCACAAAAATATCAGCAAGAAGTAGTCTAACAGATATAGCTACTGTCCCAGTATCTATATATATATATAGATATAGTTAAATAGATATATAGGCATATATATATATATATATATATATATATATATATATATATATATATATATATATATATATATATATATATATATATATATATATATATATATATATATATATATATATATATATATATATATATATATATATATATATATATATATATATATATATATATATATATATATATATATATATATATATATATATATATATATATATATATATATATATATATATATATATATATATATATATATATATATATATATATATATATATATATATATATATATATATATATATATATATATATATATATATATATATATATATATATATATATATATATATATATATATATATATATATATATATATATATATATATATATATATATATATATATATATATATATATATATATATATATATATATATATATATATATATATATATATATATATATATATATATATATATATATATATATATATATATATATATATATATATATATATATATATATATATATATATATATATATATATATATATATATATATATATATATATATATATATATATATATATATATATATATATATATATATATATATATATATATATATATATATATATATATATATATATATATATATATATATATATATATATATATATATATATATATATATATATATATATATATATATATATATATATATATATATATATATATATATATATATATATATATATATATATATATATATATATATATATATATATATATATATATATATATATATATATATATATATATAT
>JAXCGZ010019752.1:2500-17500 GCA_037179515.1 Halocaridina rubra
CATTGTAAAGATGACGTCTGCCAAAACAAGTCCTTCACAAGAAGGTAACCGTTCTAGCCCTTGGTAGAAAAGGAACAAACAAATAAACTTGTTACCGTGTCTATAAGTTCAAAGACCTTTTGTCTGTTTATAAGATGTTGTCACTTAGTGGACCCAACAACACTGAGAGAACCTTGACATATATCATCCTGTTTATTATAACCTCCTCTACTAATTAGTGCTAAATGCAATTATTTTTTTCCTTGTAAATAGCATGCATTCCCACTGCAGTCAAAAGCACCTTGATAATTAGGTGTGTATTGCATGAACCTTATTAACGCCGCATGACTTCCGTTTTCACAAACAGCTATAATTAGGTACATTAATAATGATAATTAGGTGTAGGTTACGGGTACAGAGAGAGGAAGTCTTATTCAGGGACTTGGCTTTGCCGTATCAGAGAACCTAAGTAAAGGGCGGTTTACACGGTCAAACGGTTCGTCGAACGCGGTTCGACAGACAAGTGTTTGAAGTGATGTTCGAACGTGTGACGGGGTATTTGGTTGTCGAACACATTCGACAAACGTGTTCGAACATCACTTCAAACACTTGTCTGTCGAACCGCGTTCGACGAACCGTTTGACCGTGTAAACCGCCCTTTAGAGTCTATCTTTGGCCGAGTCGGATAAGCGAAAGTTGCTCTTACACGCATTGAGGATATGGAAGGAGCAGTCTTTCGTTTCCAGTTCCCTGTCAACTCAGCATGTTTATTGAGTACCCATTTGAAAATGACAGGTTAGTGATAGAATCGATTGCATCATTTGCTCAGGTAGGAGAATGAGTCTCTTAAAAAACTCCTAATAAAAAAAAAATGACCACCTTAAACGCTTCTATTCCGCTCCAAGTGAAATGATTAAACGCTCTTAGAATCAAAATTCTCTATGAAAATTTGGTATTATTACTGAAATTTAATAAGAAGTCAAATTGTTTACCAAAAATTATCATATTGTTCTCATTAGTCGCCTTATATATTTTCATCTAAATTTGACTTTCTGTAATTTTCGTTTAATTATTCATGTACGGTCTGTTATAGACAACTAAATTAGACCATAAAATTAGAACCTATTGTATATATTGTCACCTCCCTTCCAGAGTTTTCTTTGATGAGGAAGCCCCCTCGGGAAAATTTACATATTGTAATTAATGGAGGCTCTCTTTCATTTTTTTTATTCTATCACATATAGTGGTGTCACACACACATACGCACACACACACACACGCATGTAGAGAGAAAGACGCCATATTCCTTTCTTCCATCTCTCTCTCTCTCTCTCTCTCTCTCTCTCTCTCTCTCTCTCTCTCTCTCTCTCTCTCTCTCTCTCTCTCTCTCTCTCTCTCTCTCTGTAATAGAATGGCCCATGGCAACTACCGTCCGTTGCGATACTACATTTGAAGGTTCTTTTGGACTTGAGTAAGATTGTCCAGGACTGTTTGATGTTAAGTTTTACTTCAGTTACAGTTCTTTTTTATGCCTACATCAATCCCGAATATTCTTTGAAATTCATTACACATCTCTAATTATCCCTTATACTTTATGTTTTCTTTGTGCCCGGGCCCGATGAGGGCAGATTTATTTTTTTTTTTTTGCCTGTCCTCTGTGTCACAATCATAAATATATATATATATATATATATATATATATATATATATATATATATATATATATAATATATATATATATATATATATATGTATATATATATATATATATATATATATATATATATATATATATATATATATATATATATATATATATATTTAAATATATATATATATATATATATATATATATATATATTATATATATATATATATATATATATATATATATATATATATATATATATATATATATATATATATATATATATAAGAGAGAGAGAGAGAGAGAGAGAGAGAGAGAGAGAGAGAGAGAGAGATAGACGCCCTATCCTGTTTAGCCAACTGGGTGGCCATAATTGTAGTAATAGAACTGAGGTAGCGAGACTTCACTCTACCCTTACCATTCTCGACTTCTTCACCGATTGTCTCGTGGAAAAAAAAATAAAAAATTATATATATATATATATATATATATATATATATATATATATATATATATATATATATATATATATATATATATATATATATATATATATATATATATATATATATATATATATATATACCACCCACTTTCCCCAAATCCCTATTATTACATTTCAAATCTCCTGAAGCGATATTTTTTTTTTCATAATGATGAGACTAAGGCGATCAATAATGAAATGTGTTTGTAATATGCAACCATACTTAAGAGAACAAGAATACTTCCTCCGTATCCCCTTGATGTCGTAAAGGTCAATTCAATGGGGGTGGAGTTGGGACCAGGAATTCCTTCCATTGTATTTCCTTTCCACAGAGACAAGTGTTTTTGCTTTGAGTCAACCACATCCCTTAAAACGGGTATTGTGTATTGTATATATTGAAAACTTTAATGGTAGTGATATTTTTAACTTCTGATTTTCATATCTTTTCGTAACTCTTGGAAATTTCCTATTATATATACTTCTGAAATAAAAAATAAAAAAAATTAGGTCCGAGAACTGGTAAAATATATTACTTTGAAATTTTTGAAATAATATTGAACTTATCTGATGTTTATATCTTCTTGTGCGCGAGTGTGTGTGTGTGTGTGTGTTTGTGTGTGTGTGTGTGTGTGTGTGTGTGTGTGTGTGTGTGAGAGTGATTGCCTAATTGTGTTTACGGGAAAGAGCCCAAAGCTCGTATCTTCCCGTCTCCTGATCGGTTCCACTTTATACTTAGTGATACTTACCATACCTGTCCTTAAAACTATGGCTTGAGATAGCATTAACTACCTCCTCGCTTAGCCAATTCCAATTATACACTGAAAAAGTATTTCCTTACATCCTGCAAAGAAGTTTTCTTACGAAGCTTCAAACGATGACCTCTAGTTCTAGAGCCAGCCATATCAAAATATCTATCCCTATGCACTCTATCATAACCATGAAGGAATTTAAAGACTGTCACCATATCCCCCCTCATTCTTCTAGCTTCGAGTGATGGTAAGTCTAATTCCCTCAGCCTCTCATCATAACTGAGATTGCGTATTTCTGGCACCAGTTTCGTGGAATGTCTTTGAACTTCTTCAAGCTTAGCTATGTGCATTTTCAAGTGTGGATTCCAAAAGGGGGCTGCATATTCGAGTTTTGGCCTCACATATGTTACATAAATATTCCTGAACATTTCCTTGTCCATGTGCCTGAAGGCTACCCTTACATTTGATAAGAATGCATATGCTGCCCTTACTATGCCATTTATATGTATTTCTGGAGACAAATCTGCCAGTATGTTTACTCCTAGATCTCTCTCATTTTCTGTCTCTTGAAGTTGTACTCCAGCCAACGAGTAGTCAGCTTGGGCCTTCTTGCACTTGTACCCATTCCCATTACCTTACATTTTGAAGTATTGAATTTCATTAGCCACTTTTCTGACCACTCATGCAGATTATTTAGATCCTCTTGAAGTTCTCTACCATTGTTCTCGTTTTTTACTTTCTTCACAATCTTTGCATCATCTGCAAACATATTCATGAATGAATTTACAGCCTCTGGTAGGTCATTTACATATACAAGGAACAAAAGTCGCCCTAAAACTGAACCCTTTGGAACTCCACTACTAACTCTTCTCCATTCAGACACTGAGTGTCTTACTCTAACCCTCTGTTCCCTTCCTTCTAAGTAAGTTTTTATCCATTCCAAAACATTTCCACCTATTCTAGCCATTGCTTGCAGCTTCCTAATAAGCCTCCCATGTGGAACAGTGTCAAACGCTTTCTGGAAGTCTAGGAATATGCAATCTGCCCAGCCCTCTCTTTCCTGTAAGATTCGGCTTACCTCATCATAAAATTCTAATAAGTTTGTTACTGTTGATCTACCTTCTCTGAAGCCATGTTGCCTCACTGAAAAAAAGTTGAAGGTTTCCAAGTGAAGAGAGATATGTTTCCTTAGTAGTTGTGTGTGTGTATGTGTGAGTGTGTGTGTGTGTGTGTGTGTGTGTGTGTGTGTGTGTGTGTGTGTGTGTGTGTGTGTGTGTGTGTGTGTGTGTGTGTGTGTGTGTGTGTGTGTGTGTGTGTGTGTGTGTGTTGATGTTTTCGACAGGATATTTTTATAGCATTCTTTAATATTTTACCTTGAAGGTATCTTTCTCTTATCCTGAGTAGTAGCGAATAAGTTCCCCATTATTTTCTGAAATGATTTCCTTTCATCTTCTCAGCGAAAGACATATGCTAGAGGCTTTTATTTCAAAAAGAAAGAGATCGTCTTGGTATAGTGTGTTCGATTTATGTGTCTTTTAGCTATTCCATTGCTGTTTCTTTAAGAAAGGTTTTTCAGTCATATACGTTTACACTGTGGTTGACCCAAGCAGGGTGGTGGTGGGGAAGTTAGGGCAACCCTTTATCAGAAAGAGCTAAGAGGAATGATCAAGGTATATCAGTTGCTGGTGAAGGTGTGTGCTCTGACTCAGCCAACCCTTTGCGAGAATGACTTATTTTATGAGTGTGACACTGGGACAGGAAAATACTTCCCTCACCAATAAAGGCCCGGGCACGAGAAAATTCCAAGACGAAGGAAAAGAAAAAGGTTAAGGACTAGGCAGAGATGAGGTAATGTCACACAAAGGAAAACGACAGACAGAAAAAAAAAACAAAGTACAGAGGACCCAGAGATATGGAGGACTAGGCCCTGAGTTGACGATAGATCTGCTTTTTGAAGGATGATAGGTCATAAGAATTAGGAAAGACAGAAGGAGGAAGAGAGTTCCAGAGTCTGGAGGTAGATGGGAAGAAGCAGTGGCTGCACCGACCAATCTGCGAGCTACAAATCTCCACACAGTACCTGATTTTATTTTTTAATATGATTGTGACACCAGAATGGGCCAAAAAATAAAAAAAATAAAACAGTCCTCATCAGGTCTGGGCACGAAGAATACATAAAGTAAGAAGAAACAGAAATGGAGAGTGTAATGACTTGTCAGATGTGAAGGGATAACAAGAGATGTGTAATGATATCTAAGAATATTCAGTGTTGATGTAGGCATAGAATGCTGTCATTATAAATGTATGTACATTTTTAAGATTCGAAGGCAGTGTAGGCCTACTAATTTTCATTTGTTAATGGCTCATTGATTTTTTAGAAAGCTTTGAGGAAAATTATTTGAAATCCAGTCGTTGAATACAGAAATTCCCTATTTTTCCCATTTTTATTTCAATAGAAAACAGCCTTGTATAAGCATAACCATCGTTACCATAGAAACAGCAGGAGTAGAGCGACAGTAGGACTAACAACAACAACAGAATTTCTGTATTCTTGTTAAGGTCTTCAGTTGGGTGGAAAATATAAAGTGTCTGGACTTTGAGGATGTAGGTCTTGTTCGTGAATGCGAAGCCAGCGCGCTACCACTGTAGTAGGAGAAATGGGTTCTCGAGAGGTTGTCACACTTTCCTTCTGAGTCAAACAATTTTTCATATGACTGGCCATACAGGCATTCTATTCGAGCTAGGAAGGGGTAGTTCCTTTTGTAATAAAAAGGTAAAATTAGGAAAGTAGCAACAGCAACAGCAGCAGCAGCGGTAGCCTTAGTAGAGTAGTAATAGTTATGATAACAGCAGCAACAGTAGCATAGTAGTAGTAGTAGTAGCAGCAGTAATAGCAGAAATAGTAGTAGTTTTTCGACTGATAAATAAGAGTGCCCACTTTATTTAAATGTCAAAGAATTTTACATTTTGAATATTCAAGCCTTCAACCTAATATAACTATTAGAATGAGGTAGTCCCTTCCGTCAAAATAAGACATTTGTATTCTTATTATTATTATTATTATTATTATTATTATTATTATTATTATTATTATTATAGTAGTAGTAGTAGTAGTAGTAGTAGTAGTAGTAGTAGTAGTAGTAGTAGTAGTAGTAGTAGTAGTAGTAGTAGTAATAGTGTTCTCCAGCATAGGGTAAGGTCCCTCACCAGGTTAGAAAATGTAAGTTTCCAGATTTTAAGACTTCAGTATTTGAAAAAAAAAAGGTACGAACAATGAAATGTTTTTCACGTTTTATAAGTCACATTAAGTCTCCATTTGGTGATGGACACAGACGGATTGACGCCGAGGAGGTAAGCATGGATCCCCTTCCTAACGCCCCGCCGCGGGCTTGAACATGGGTATATTACCTCCCAGCCGAGCATTCCACCACTGCGGTAGTCCCATTATATGCCAACCGCATCTGGCGTTCCCCGGTGAACACCAATCCAAGTACTGACCAGACCCTTCGGGGCTTAATCTCGCTGATCGAACGAAAAACGGCGTACCATCATGGTATGGCCGTTGGCATATGAATAATGACAATATAATAAATGAATAGTGTGTGTGTAGTAGTAGTAGTAGTAGTAGTAGTAGTAGTAGTAGTAGTAAAAATACCAGTAGTCGTTGTATGGAGCCTAAATTTCCAATAGACGGCAGCCGAAACGTCATCGGAATATGACAGTGAAAATTTATTGCAAATTCTACGTGTATGTGTGCGCGCGTGTGTATGTGCGTGAATGCGTGTGCGTCCATATTTTTATCAGAGATGAGAAAGGGAAGGTTATGGTACATTAGTCAGAGGTGCCGCTATAAAAGATAATGGTGTCCATGGTGATAAAAAAAAAAAGGTGAAAATGGAGGTTGTTATGGTGATGACGTTGATTGTGATAATGATGGTGCTTCTTCTTCTTCTTCTTCTACTATTTTTTCTTTTTCTTTTTCTTTTTTCTTCTTCTGTAGTTTCTTTTTATTATTATTATTATTATTATTATTATTATTATTATTATTATTATTATTATTATTATTTTTATTATTATTATTATTATTATTATTATTATTATTATTATGTATGTGTATGTATGTATGTATGTATATATATGAGTGTTTGCACATGTGTGGGTGATTTAGTATCAGAGAAGAATGTGTATGTGTGTGTGCATATATAGATATATATATATATATATATATATATATATATATATATATATATATATATATATATATATATATATATATATATATATATATATCCTAATATTATAATTGAGATAAGGTATTAGGTATTTATATTATTATTATTATTATTATTATTATTATTATTATTATTATTATTATTATTATTATTATTATTATTATTATTATTATTATTATTATTATTATCTTCATCATCATCACTTGTAGTACTACTGCTGATGTTACTTTCATAAAGTTTTATTTTCGTCTTTTTCCACGTACAGATTTTATATGTTAAATGTCCTGCGCTTTAATCTCCAACCCATGGTTCTGTTTTCGTTTATAATTATAGCCTATTCGTTCAGACTTTGCCCTGGGCAGTGGAGAAGGGAAAAATGTTCATTCCTACCTTATTTTCTCCACTGCTACTTCACAGTAATTAGTCCCGACTGGTTTGAGCTGCAGCAGGAAGGTGACTGAAGAATAATAACCCATAATAAACTTACAAATGGTTTCCGTAAGTAATATCTAACATACAGACGAGTGTATTGCAAGAAGGAGCCATCATTTACAAGAACAGACAATTATTATGACGTCATTGTCTACAACCAATCAACGCTGAGCTACTCTGACGTTACAAGTCCCTTGAACTAATCAACGTGGATTTTTTTGCTTCCCTGCCGCTGCCGATTCATCAGCCTTCTTTTGAAATAAAAAATATATCCTAGTGAAATCTATTTGTAGGTTTATTATGGGTCATTATTCTTCAGTCGCCTTCCTGCTACAGCTCAAACCAGTCGGGACCAATTATTGTAATGTAGCAATGGAGAAAATAAGGTAGAAATGAAAATTTTTCCCTTCTCCACTGCCCAGGGCAAAGTCTGAACGAATAGGATGTAGTAATAATATATTACACTCAGACAATAATTATATTCTACGACAAGTGTTCACTCACATTACTGTTTCCGATTTTCTGTATTGTTATCTCGATTTTTTTCTTTTTTTCTTTTTTTCTTTTTTATTATATGAACACCTGTTCCCTTTCTCACGGAAGCAGCCATGCAGACGTGTATGGCTGAATGTCTGAAATATACGAAATAAGTTTTATTTCCCTATCTCGATTTTTTTTCTAGAGCAAAATTAATGTCTTTTAAGTTCGCATTCAATTGTCATGTTAATTATGATGCATTCATATACTGATTCATATACGTGCATACTTTGGGGCTGCTGTGTTTCACTTGCCTCTTTGGAGATAATTTTAGCGGTCGGATGATCTTATTGACGCCATATTGCTTCATTGATCCGTACTTAGGACAGGGCTAAGTTAAGCTGGCTTGCTCCCTCTGTGGATGGAGTTTATATATATATATATATATATATATATATATATATATATATATATATATATATATATATATATATATATATATATATATATATATATATATATATATATATATATATATATATATATATATATATGAATTAGACAACGCAGTTATATCGCCACAGTCATTGTGCTAAGGATGTTGTTACGTGGCCCGAACAGCTGCACTAACAATGTCTCGACTTTCTTGTTGATTCACCGGTTTAATTTGAATGGCTGTTGACCTGTTTTGATTGAAATGTTCGCCATGGAAATGCCAGCAATTCACATTTCAGACACAACATTTATAAATGAAAAAAAAAAAGTTTTTAAATTTGTTGCTATTCACTTTCCGTTACAGGAAATGAAATCGAAGGAAATTTATTTCAATGTATTCAAACATTTTTTTTTTCAAGACTTTAAAGTGTGTTGAGTGTTTGTTTGTTTGTGATGAACGAAAAATTGTTGAAGCAACGGGGATAAAATAATGGTATTGTAAAATCTTTTTTTTTTTTTTTTTTACAGCTTCAATTTTTTTAAGGAGAATAATAATAATAATAATAATAATAATAATAATAATAATAATAATAATAATAATAATAATAATAATAATAATAAAAATAATAATAATAATAATAATGATAATAATAATAATAATAATAATAATAATAATAATAATAATAATAATAATAATAATAATAATAACAATAATAATTACAATAGTATTATTATTATTATTATTATTATTATTATTATTATTATTATTATTATTATTATTATTATTATTATTATTATTATTAGTAGTAGTAGTAGTAGTAGTAGTGGTAGTAGTAGTAGTAGTAGTAGTAGTAGTCGTCGTAATAATACCTTTGCTATTGGCAGATTTTCTCATATTCCCACTGAAGAATTGGAAATATGCTTTCATTGTTTGGGATTTGGCGTGTTTAGTACTGCAGAGAATGTGAGTTTACTCGTTTGCTTTAGAACAAAATATGCTTCAGTATGGAAGAGAATTTTATTGTGTCCGCAGTGGCCGAGTGGTAACGCCACGATCTAAAGTTAGAGAGGGCATTCACTCAGATTAGCGGTCACACTTGCCAATGCCAAAGTCCTTAGCAAGAAGGCACCGCCCTAGCCCTTAAGAAGAAAGGGAGTCTGTGACGTAAATTCAATCACATGGAAAAGGATTTAAACAGAGGAGAATAATTTTGGTCAGGTTTTTTTTTTAGTCGGTAAGCAGATAAAATATCGCGTAACTTACTCTATGTCGGTTTGTTATTGCTTGAGGATTTTTTTTTTTTTTTGCCGAATTTACTTCATTCTAAAATTCTATTTCTTGATAAAAATGGGAGACGAATGTGTACTTACTTCATATTCCTATTTTAATACACTAAATAATTCGAGGTTTTGCCATTTGTTCTGTTGTATCACTAATGTTCATTGCAGATACTGGTAGTTTCCTTAATTGCTAAGGGCCAGTTTGCTAATCCTTCTAATCCCATAAATGCTACTGCATTAACTACTAATCCTCCTATGTATCCTGGTCATTAGATTCCTAAACCCCCTTAAGGCCGCTTTCACACCGAAGTGGCTCGTCGCACGTGGCATGCCACGTGCGACGTGCCACTTCGGTGTGAAAGCGGCCTTAAGGGGGTTTAGGAATCTAATGACCAGGATACATAGGAGGATTAGTAGTTAATGCAGTAGCATTTATGGGATTAGAAGGATTAGCAAACTGGCCCTTAGCAATTAAGGAAACTACCAGTAAGGCCGCTTTCACACCTAAGTGGCACGTCGCACGTGGCATGCCACGTTGCTCGCCAGTTGAACACGAACATCCGGAAATATATGAAAGGTTGCAAATATTTTCGGATGTTCGTTTTCAACTGGCGTGCCATGTGGCACACCACGTGCGACGTGCCACGTTGGTGTGAAAGCGGCCTAATAGAGAAGTTTTCGTTTGTAACTACCCTCAGGTATGTTAACTATGCTTACTAAGACAACGACCTCCCCGAGGTAGGCCAATAATACCTCCTCCATGTACCCCTGCGTGTCATAAATGTCGACTACATAAGGCGGAGCGGGGGGACTAGGTATCTATTCTTGTGTATTTTCATTTGACTCACACCCCCTTTGTTAAATAGGATATAGCTTTTGCATATCGTATAGAAACTAAGATAGAGATTACACACATTTAAAGATTAAAAAAAAAATCTCTTTGCCTGTTAGACTTTGATGTTGAAAAGTGGATATTCGCCCGCTGTCTTCCATTTCACCGAAGCAGTCGGGTTAATCTATCGTGTTGCGAGACCTGCACGCGGATGGAAGACGTCAAAGGAAGCCTCTGATGGAAGACTCTCAGGTGCTGTAGATCCTCCTTCTGTTCCAAGCAGCAGGGAGTCCTCTTTGTCCATCAAACAAGCAAATGACAATGGATTGAAGTTCGGGATGAGCAGTGCAGATGGATTTAGTAATTGGTTTCTGTCTATATTAATGGAGAAGACATAGCTCTAAAAAGACAGTGACTTTGCTATGATCATCATGTAATGAGAAAAATAAGTCCATAATAATATTAATGTTATGGATTTAGTAATTGGTTTCTGTCTATATTAATGGAGAAGACAGAGTTCTAAAAAGACAGTGACTTTGCTATGATCATCATATGATGAGAAAAAAAAGTCCATAATAATATTAATGTTATGGATTTAGTAATTGGTTTCTGTCTATTTAAATGGAAAAGACAGAGTTTTAAAAAGACAGTAACTTTGCTATGATCATCATATATTGAGAAAAAAAAAGTCCATAATAATATAAATATTATTGATTTAGTAATTGCTTTCTGTCTATATTAATGGAGAAGACAGAGTTCTAAAAAGACAGTGAACTTGCTATGATCATCATATAATGAGAAATTAAGTCCATAATAATGTAAATGTTATACTTACTTTTTATAAACTGGAGCTTCGCGGGTGTCAGCAACCTACTTTTTTCAGCCGAATGACTCCAGTAGTTATTCTTAATTTACAAGGAAGGAAATAATGAAATTCAAATGAAAACAGTCTACAATGTAAAAAGGATTTTGGTTTCAGTGATGATTAAGAATCAATCAAATAAATGAAATCTCTTGTCAGGTTTCTTTATGTTTATCTGGTAAAATTGCTTGATGACGCAAGCGAAAGATACTAATTTTAGTACTCCGGTTCCGGTTTTACGTCACGGACTCCCTTTTCTACCAAGGGCTATGACGGGTGCCTTCTTGCGAAGGACTTGTTTTTGCAGATGTAATCCTTACCCTGAGTGCATACCCTTGCTAACCTCAGACAGTGATGGGGCGCGAACCCTCGACCTGACGCCTCAGAGTCGCCGACGCTACCGCTTGAGCCACGGTGACTATTAATTTTAGTACTCCACATAACATTTATATATAACATGGAATTTATTTTCGCAGTAAACACAATACTATATTCAAGCACATATTGTATAATGTGAATTTTTAATTCACTCTGCTAAGCTAGTTTAGCTAACACTCTAAACTATCTGTCTTTGCTTCGGAGAGTTATTTAAGATTGCTTTCCTTTTCCTAATATAAATAAAAAAAATAAAAAATGAAACTAATTTTTCCATATTGTAAAGTGTCCAGTACTTAACCCAATGAAATATTTATTCTGTATTAGTTGGTCTCGATAAAAGGTACGTTTTGCTCGGTGCAATTATCGCTCAACGGTGATCGTTCATGGCTCAACGATGATGGTCAAACGATTGTCTAGAGCACCAATTCTTTGTTTTTTGAATAGGGCTGTTTTGCTTCAAGCGACTGCCGCTACATTGAATATTTACTTATAGGTATTGATATTGATAAGAGGTCATGCACAGGTGTACATCCTGTTGTTTCCTATCTCTAATTGCAGTTCTTATTTTAGTACATATAATATTGTTATAGCTGTATACTCTGTAACTTCTACTACCATTATAATGTGCTCTCTAGCACATTAAACATAATTTCTTGGAACGTTCCTCGCTGTTCGACAATTATTTTAATTCATTGTCTTTCCTCTTCCATATTTTATATTATTTTATATTTAACCTCTCCCACAACCATTGATTCTATCCATTGAACTAATGCAGTAAAGATTTCATTCGAGTGATCGGAATATGCAAATCTGTGTGATTACAAAATATTCATCTAATGTAAACACAATTTCTCAAAGACTTTTTAATTATAGGACACATACCATTATATAACTACGAAGTCCAATCCCCTCAAGATATTGCAGAACCTTTTCAATTCTAATATTACTAATGTTTATGTAGTAGTCACCGTGGCTCAAGCGGTAGCGTCCGCGACTCTGAGGCGTCAGGTCGAGGGTTCGCGCCCCGTCACGGTCTGTAGTTAGCAAGGGCATGCACTCAGGGTATCGCTTACATCTGCCAAAACAAGTCCTTCGCAAGAAGGCAACCGTCCTAGCCCTTGGTAGAAAAGGGAGTCCGTGACGTAAAAACGGAACAGATGTTTATGTAAATTACCATCCTCGTTTATATAAATATGACGTACCTCTGGGTTTTACTGGAACCATTAGTAAAACTAGGCACTTTATTTGCCATTACTGCTAATTTGATTGGTCATGGGCGATTAGCAAATAATTTGGCAATTCATTTACAGGTGTGGTCCCCCTAACTCCCAATACATTCCCCTTTCCTTCCATGGCACGCTCCTGACCCTCCAATCCCCCACTACAAATAACAGGATAGAGCAATTTTGTAATGGTAATGGGGGAGGCCAGTCCCCTCACCAATACAAGAGTACCTTTCCAGGAATACTTTAAAGCTTTATAAACACTAAAAATAGAAACCCACGTGGTACTAAATCTAGTTATATTTTATGGCACTAGATGGCGGGAGAATGTACTTTCTCCTTTGAATATGGGGAAAACTGTGTCGTGATTTGTATGAATATTTGCATGTAGCGAAATTATTCTATTGTTATGTCGTGTTTTTAATGTGTCTGTGTTTTTTTTAATTAATTTTAGAATCTAGAGTCGACCCAGGGATGTTAGTTTAAGGCCTAAGCATAGCTCAGTCTCATTTACATATTTCAGTTTTTTTTTTTTTTTTTTTACTTTAGATATAAGATTTATTGTAACCAATAATGCTGTATAAGTACATGCGCATTTTGCCATTTCATAGGAGCTTGGATGATATACGTATTGTAAATATATATAAATGAACTTATTTATATATATATATATATATATATATATATATATATATATATATATATATATATATATATATTATTTTTATAATTATTATTGTTGATGCCCAATTTAATTG
The DNA here is from genome assembly GCA_037179515.1 of Halocaridina rubra. NCBI lineage: Eukaryota > Metazoa > Arthropoda > Malacostraca > Decapoda > Atyidae > Halocaridina > Halocaridina rubra. The sequence goes on from JAXCGZ010019752.1 coordinate 16,271, forward strand.
GATTTGAAATTAATGCGAAAACAAACGCCACGAGTGAGGTTGGAAGAAACTGTAATATGTACAAAAAGCATCCGGATAGAACGCGTTCATCCCTAGTATAGCAATATATATATATATATATATATATATATATATATATATATATATATATATATATTATTAATTATTTTTGTTATTATATTTGTTGATCCCCAATTAGATTTGGATTTGAATTAAATGCGAAAACAAAGCCACGAGTGAGGTTGGAAGAAACTGTAATATGAACAAAAAAGCATCCAGATAGAATGCGTTCATCCCTAGTATAGCAGTTTAGACCTTCAGTGGTGTAGTTGGTAGCGCCTTGGCACAGTAATTATGTGTCCTAAGTTCTAGTCCCGGTCGTGTAAAATATGATTCATATATATATATATATATATATATATATATATATATATATATATATATATATATATATATATATATATATATATATATATATATATATATCCTGATGGCGGTGAAAAATGTCCTCCCTTGTTAGCACTTTCTTGGGGTCGAAGTGTATTGCAACCTCTGACAACAAATTCCTCTCAACGAACAACACACATGTCTTCAGATATTCTCGAAGTAAAGACTTTTCCCGTGTCGCAATCCCTCTTGTAATTGTTTCACCTGTCGACACTTCGGACCTTTAATGAATGAGTGTTATTTTTTCAGATCTGTGATGTCTTGACTTTCTGAGTCCATGTACTGTTTATTTATGCGTATTTTGACTCATTCACTTTCGTTTTTTCTATTTTTGTGTGTGTGTTTTTTCTGTAATTACATAAAAATTGGCGAATTCAGACCTAATAGATGATATCGTACGCAGAGAGAGAGAGAGATACTTAGCAGTGAACTAGGTCCTATTTGCACAAATATGTGACCTCATTAGCATTTCTTAATCTGGTTTTCGTCTTTCCCTTCAGATATATCACTATAAGAATGTTGTATGCACATGCTAACTAAAGTCAAAATTACAGTAAGTTATTTTTGTACATACTGCGATGCAATCCAGTGGGAAAATTCTAGCTTGCTAGACTTCGGAAAGTTTAATGAAAACGCCTCTCTCTCTCTCTCTCTCTCTCTCTCTCTCTCTCTCTCTCTCTCTCTCTCTAACTAACTAAAGTAAAAAATACAGTAAGTTATTTTTGTACATACTGCGATGCAATCCAGTGGAAAAATTCTAGCTTGCTAGACTGCGGAAAGTTT